>PVIW01006988.1:0-78731 GCA_004026585.1 Noctilio leporinus | reverse complement strand
CTATGTAGCAGAAAGAAAGAAGGAACTTGTACCCTTTGCAACAACATGGATGGAACTGGAGAGTATTATGCTTAGTGAAATAAGCCAGTCAGTGAAGGACAAATATCATATGATCTCACCCCTTACGGGACAATAATGAACAAAACTAACAACAAGCAAAACAGAACCAAGTATATAAATACAAAGAATAGGCCTTCAGAGGTCAGGGGAACGGGGTAGGGGGGAGGGAGAGGTAGAGGCAAAGAAGGGGAGCAGCTTAGACAAGAACCTAGTATAAAGGAACCAGGGACATGGACAACAGGTGGGATTGACTTTGGGGGGAATGGGTGGATGGGTGGGGGGACAGAGGGGAGCAAAAAGGGGATGGATGTAATACAACAACAATAAAATTAAAAAAAAAAAGTACAAAAAAAAAAAACTTTACTTATCATCAATGATAGGGGTAGAATAAGGGCTAAAGCAAAAAATAATATTGTTTGATGCATTTGATGCAAACACTTACGGGTTAGTGGCTCAGTGACATTTTTGTTGGCCCAAGGTGTTTTTAAATTTTATTCAAGTAAAGCAGACACATAGGAAGACGTACAAATCAAAAGTGTACCAGTTGAATTTGTCCATTTGATTATCACTCAGACCAAGAAGTAGGATACTATTAACATCCCACAAGTCCCTCTTCAGTTGTCCTCCTGATCATCACCCTTGCCATCCTCTCACCATGTTGACTTCTAACACTGTAGATTAGTTTTGCCTGTTTGTGAGAGTCATATGTTGTTTTGTGTAGCTGTAGTCTATTTTCATTTCCATATACTATTACTTGTTTACACTACAATTTAGTTTTCCAGTCTGTTGGCCAATATATGGACTGTTTTCAGTTTGAGGCTATTACAAACAAAAACTAATATGAACATTCTTGTATAAGTTTCTAGTGCCTACATGTATGTATATCAAATGATTATTTACCTAGGAATGGAATCTAGGTCACTTTGGTAGATAGTTTCAAATACTCTTCCTAAGTATTTTTATCAATTCATAATTTCACTGGTAGTATGTAAAAATCCATCTTCACCTTAGTTTTGTCAACACTGGACATTGTCTTAGATGCTAGCCATTTTGGATGTTATGTAATAGTATCTTGTTATAGTTTTAACTTACATTTTATTAATGTAGCTGAATCCTTTGTATACATTGATTTAGTATAGTCATAAGATTTTATAGAAACTATTACACTACATTTGCTAATCATCAGTACTCTCTTTTCCATTTATTTTATGGTCCTGCTCACCTCTATATTTTTCTCAGTCTGTGGTTGTTTTTAAAATGCAGCCCTTGAGAAGTTCAGCAAGGCCATTTACAAGTACATCAACCACTGGAGAGATTTCCCTTACCCCAAACTGGATGCCAACCGACTCTCTGACAAGATCTTTCTGCTGTTCCGGTATATAATGGAGAAGTGGACCCCTGGGGCCTCACCCATGCAGGTGAGTGCAGCCTCAGACTAGCTCCCATTCTGTGCTGGCTGAACTTCCTCTTTTCTTTTCATATCATTGTTAATCTCACTTTTTTTAAAAATTTTATTGTTGTTGTATTACATCCATCCCCTTTTTGCTCCCCTCTGTCCCCCTCCCCACCCACCCATTCCCCCCAAAGTCAATCTAATCTCACTTCCTTTTTGGAAAATCATGGGCTATGTTTTATTAGGTTGATCAAAACTTTTGTTTGTCTTATTGCTAATCAGTATTTATTTATTCATTCTTCCAACTAATATTTATCGAGTCTGTGTGACATGCCTGACGCTGTTGCATGTGCTGGGGACACAACGGAGGTTAAACAAACCAGAATCCCCACTTTCATGCAACTGACATTTCAATGCATGGAGAGAACAATAAACTAAAATGAAAAAATACATAGAGAATTTTAGCTATTTCATGTCAAATATCATAACCCACATGTAGGCTGAGTCACTGGTTAGTAGAAACGATAGTCCACAGGAATTTCCTGTGAGTGTGAATATCACAATGAAGTAAAATAACATCTAAAGAATTTGGTTGACTGCTTCAAAATATTGTAATGCTTTGTAGAGAATAGACCACCAAGTACATGTGTATAATCCTATCCTAATCTTGCTTAATTGCTGTAATTTTTCCAAAGTAGGCCAAATTATATCCTATTTAATCTCCTATTGCTATATTATAAAAGAATTAACACTTAGCCACCTTCTCCAGTTCAGGTTCTTTTCTATGCTTTAAGCTATTAAAGCATTTATTTTTAACATGCTGGGTTAGTTAAATTATTCCCAAACATGACATTTTAAAAATATCTTATAGAAGGCATTTTTTCAAGGCATTTGAAAAACAAAATTCAATGCAAATTTGATGGCTACTTTCCTAGCTTTCCCCAAGAAAGTTAGGCAAGTATAAGAAGATATATAAAATAATAAGGGAACATAGAGAGAGAAGCTCTTAGCTCCTATGATGAGCCCTGGAAAGGCTGTGTCATTGAAGCTGAGTGTTGGACCCTTGATGTCATTTACTACAGGGGAGGTGCATTCCCTAAATAGGTAATAACACCTACTGAAGCATAAGTCAGAGATGGGGCTATGTGCACACCTGAGTGAATATGGCGGGAGAAGGAGAAGAGAACAAGGGAAAGGGGATAGAGAAGCAGGAAGAAATGAAGCCAGAAAGGTCTTAGCTACAAAATAAAGAACCTTGAATGCTACTCAGGAACTTGGACTTCTTTTTTTTTTAAGAAATAAGACACCTTTTAAGGGTTTTAAACAAGGGTTTGAGTGCCATAAAATCATTATAATATCAATGATAAAGATGAATTGGGTACAGGGGTGGGGCGAGACAAAAAGCATAGACTCAACTCAATTACAAGGCTATAGAAACATTCCAGTCATAAATACTAAAGAGATCAAAGAAGTCACAGGCTGAAAATAGCATCAACAGGACTTGGCATCAGTAATGAGGAAATAGAGGCATCTGGGATGGTTCTTAGATTTCCAACTTGAATAATCTTGAAATCATTAATCAAGATGAGAAAAAACAGAAGGAATAACACATTTGGGGCAATAGAAAAATGGGCTTAATTTTAGACATTTTTGACTTGAGTGTCTAGCGGACAACCAAGTGGAGATAGTCACAGGTTTGGGACTATTCAAGATTGGTGTTAAGAAGAAAGGCAAAAACTAGATGTGCAGATTTGGATATCAGCTTTATATAAGTGACAACTGAATAGATGAGTGTGGATAGAGTTGTTCAAAAAGACTATGTGTTGAATTATCAGTGGGAACTCTTTGTAACCTATAACAAATGTCTACTGACCACTGAAACAAATATAAAATAGTGTTAAATTCAAACTTTAATTGAAAATAAAATTTAAGAAAAGGAGTCCATGGAGTGGAAAATTGCCAAAAATAGAGTTTGGGTAGGGAGAATCAATATTTAAGGAAAATCAAAGGAAGAAGAACTCACAATGGAGAGTTGAGAATGGGCTGCTGAAGGATTGAGAGAATCAAGTAGAATGAGATCTTACAAACTAAGAAAGAGGGGATTTTCAAAAAACAAAGAGAAATCTAGACTCCACTGGTAGAGTGCTCAAGCAAGAAGAATCTTGAAAAGTAATCACTTCACAGAAATGTGCTGGAACCATCTAGCTGACACACAGTCTTAAATGAAATAAATGGTAATTATTAGCATTAACTTTGGGGGTAGTTTTCTATACAGCAAAATTTAGCTAACAGAAAATAATTCATCATATAACATTAGGCAGAAAAAGCAGAAAATAGAACAATGCATTAAAGAATGATGTCAATTTTTTAAAAATTTAAATCCATGAAGATTTATTTAAAGTGATTTAAAGAACATATTAAAAATTCACCAAGCTATGATTATTTATGAGAACTGTAGGTACAATGTTTTCTTTATCATGATTTGAAGAAATTTCTAAACTTTTATAACCAATACGTATTTATATATGTTCACTTTTTATGTCAGTGGAAGTCAGATTATAGTGGATTGGGGGTAAATTCGAGGAAGGAAGAGGAAATAGCAAATATAAACCACTCCTTTAAAAAGCTTTGCTCTGACAATAAGAAAAAACAAAAACAAAAAACAGAACTGAGCCAGGATAATAGATGGTCAAAGTAATATGGAATCGAAGAATTTTTTTTTTTTTTAAGATTTTATTTCATTATTTTTAGAAAGAGGGGAAGGGAGAGAGGCAGAGAGGGAGAGAGATATCAGTGTATGGTTGCGTTTCACCTGCCTCCAGCCACAGACCTGACTGGAGACCTGGTTTGCAACCTGGTTATGTTGCCCTGGCTGGGGAATCGAACCTGCGACCTTTGGGTTCGCAGGCCGGCGCCTTAAAGAATCGAAGAATTTTTTAATGTGCGGGAAACTTTAAATTCATTAATATAGTGAAAGACAGTGACTATTAGAGAGAGATTAAAGAAATAAGAGGGGCAAATATTGAAATGAGAATCAATACAGATATAGATATAAATATAAACACAAGTACAAACCTTACTGCCCCATGCAATAACCTTAACCTAAACATTTTTAAAAGATTTTTAGAAACGTTTGTTGGTTGAAAGCAGTGAGTAGTTTGGGGTGGAGGGCTCTCAATCTTCTGAGAAATGTATAAAAAGCATCATGAAGAACTGGCAGTGCTTTTTCTTGGCCGCCTCTGCAGACCCTGTCCATCGTTAAGGCCCATGGCCCCACCGTGAGCCTGCTGCTCCACTGGGACGACCTCCTTGAATACGCCATGGGCCAGGTGCCCTGGCTTCTGCAGCAGTACAAAGACAAAGAGATTGACTTCCACGTCACTCAGGTAAGAGCTGCACCCGAAAGGAGCTGATTCAGAGGGTCAGCTGGCAATCTTCTGAGAGCACACACAGTCTTGAGAGGGACTCAGGAACGTAAACACCTGTCTGGGCAGCTGAACTTAAATTAAACATGCCTCTCGGGAAATAGGAGGCAGCGTGAAGTTGGCATAGCTGGATGATGGCAACTCCAGAGAGGGATTGTTAATTTTTTTTTTTTTTTCCAAGCTGCTAAAGCACTGAACAAGGTAGAGGGGCCAGATAGCTTCAACGAAAACAAAACAAAACTGATAACTGCAGGAAAGGTTATGGATTTGTTCTCACAAAACCTAATTATTTGTCTTCCACATCCTGAGCTTGCTGCTTCATGGGTAGCCTCCAACTAACCTTTGATTCTAGAGCCTAAAACAAATACTGACTGCAGCCCTCCTTTATGACACTGGCTTTCCAAAGGACTTGAAAAGAAGCATCTTCATCAATTTACTCCAGCAGGTAAGAAGACTGCTGTCCAATCTGACTGTTCTGTTCTCACAGTACTCAGTTTTCGGTTTTTAACACCTACTGCCTGCTTTTTCCTTCTCATGCAGGTGTGCAGAGTTCCAGAGCCTCCAGGGAAGGAAAATGAAATAGAAGCTTCAAGCTGTTTCCTCATTCTAGGTAGGACCAAACATCCAGGGATTTTTTTAATAGAAATGTCTCCAAGTGGTGATGATGACAATAATGAAGGATGTGCAAACTGTCCGCATTAGTTAACGCTCACACATACACACACAAAAATGTTTCTTCAACTCACAGTACTCTATGTGTATCCCTATCTTACCTGTTCCCAAAAGGAGTACAATTCATAGAGTAACTGATTATCTGGAGATAAAACTTTTTCAGTTCTAAAACCAGAGAAGTGCCAGCTATGTTTTGGTTATTAGCCGCTAAAGGAATTCTGTGATACCAAAGAAGCAAGGACATAATCAAATCTAACTACCAACCTTTGACAATCCTCATCCCATTCACAACTATTTTATTGAAGAGAAAATGAGTTCTTATGAGGCCAGTATTTCTTACACCTGCAGCCCATTCCAACCCTGCAGACCTGATGGAATTTTTTGATGAACAAATGAGAAGTGATAATGAAGTCATTCGAAGGGGAATCTTGAGTTTGTTAAGACTGGTCATCAGTGCTGAAGGTAAGCAATCAAGATGAAGCCAGGGTGGTTTATTTTTGTACCAGGAAGAAAACCAAAGTTTATGCATGCTCTAATTCTATCTTCTGTCTTTGAGATGTTTATAGGACATCAGATTCAAGAGAAGGTCTGTCTTCTTGGTTCTCTACATATAATCTACTAATTTTAAACAGGTAGTTTCAGTTGCCTGCCTTCTTTTATGATATTTATGGACACACTGAGTTGAGAAGGATGAGTAGAATATTTGAGAATTTAATTTAGAATTTAGAAGATCAATCCAGTAAGCTGGTTAAATAGCACATTAAACAGTGTGAGAAAAATGCACGATATTCTAGAAATTAGTACATTTAGAAAAGAGCAGGCTTTAATAAACTATCATATTTCATTAATTCCAGGAAGCACATATTTTTATAATATTGGAATATAACTGACAGCACTTTTAATTATCAGCCAATAAACAGTGTGTGAGAAAAGTGCACAATATTCTAAAGATTAGTACATTTAGAAAAGAGCAGAATTTAATATACTATCATATTTCATTAATTCTAAAAGTGCACACTTTCATAACATTGGAATATATCTTATAAATGACAACATGTTTAATTATCAGCCACAATAGTTTTGTTATATCATGTAAAATAAGGGTACCTCATAATATTATGATATCTTGGATTAATAAAATATGATCATTTATTTTTGCACTACATCATAATAGTTTTTAAGTGCAGTTAGCAATGGGATTTACTAAAACATCAAACAAGAAGTATGAAGTAGTTTCACAAAATTTAAAGCTGAACCATTGGGTATGATGTACTGAATTCATTTTAGACTCTCATCTAATTTTAAACAAGATGGAACCAAATATAATAAGGAACAAAAAATGCAATCAACATCTTTAAAAAGTTGGAGAAGAGGAAGATAGCAAGGAACTGAATAACATGGAGTGTTAAGGACAAGAGACAGCAATTATGCATCTGAACTCTAATGGTTTTCATCAATCCTAGAATGCACTGCCCTCTTACTGAATCATGCTTCTCGATTCTTCCTCTGCCCTTCAGAGCCCAACTTGAGGGATCACATCACTTCACTCGAAAGAACAGTCAAAGTTGTCCTGGGGGACCCCAGTATCAAAGTAAGAGAATTAACGGGAAATTTTATGTGGTTGGTGGTAGCTTCAGGAGTAAACTAAACAGCCTTGATGGTTTCAGGATCTACTTATGAGATTACTTTATAAATAAGTTGGATCAATTCTATTTTTAAAAGAACTTCATCTCCCCCCATCCAAAAATAATAAACCAAATCAAGATATAATTCTAAAGTACGTTCAGTTCAAGCGCTTCTCAGCAGCAAAAGGACTTTTTGTACAACATTACTATACAATCCTCTTCAAATAGAGGCTTTGGAAATAAATTACTAATTATAAAAATAATATACCTCC
The DNA here is from genome assembly GCA_004026585.1 of Noctilio leporinus. Taxonomy (NCBI): domain Eukaryota; kingdom Metazoa; phylum Chordata; class Mammalia; order Chiroptera; family Noctilionidae; genus Noctilio; species Noctilio leporinus. Next base: position 71,284 of record PVIW01006988.1, on the reverse strand, counting down.
CTCCAAAAACATCACCCCTGACCATCTTCTGTGAATAGACATCCTATTTCCCAAGCAGGTAGCAAGTAGAGCAAGTCTTACACATAATAGATTTCTCAATATTTTCAGATTATTTAATCAAATTATTTCATGTTAGGAAACATATAGAATTTATGTTAACACAGATTTTTTTTTAATTAGCAATGGTTGTACTTTTTATATGAAAACCATATTTTGTTTGGCTCAAAGCCCTACATAAAAGCCAATAAGGAAGAGAAAATTCCCTTAAGAAGCTTTGATTGACTGGGACCATGGTTAAAATAAAAGTTATGCCATAAATAACAATGAAGTGATTATACAGAAATAGCAGACCCAGTAACTGGCCAAGCCAATTAAAGAATTACTAGAAGATTTTTGGGTAGAATAACAGTGCAGATACTTGACGGAAGGCCAGTTCCTCAGGCAGAAACAGAGAGAAGGTGTGCCTCTTTTTTCTTCACTTAGTGAGAGTATTGGGTGACATTTTTGCCAATTGCCACCATGCAGCTCTACCTTCCTATTCCAAAAGACTCTTTCCTTCCCAGTCTCTATTGAAAGACCCATTCACTAAGGAATTAGAACTGAGCCTTTTACCCCCTAGGGAAGCAATCCACTAAGTTAATATGGAGCCAAATTATTAAAAATTTGTAATGTAAATTCATAATTCCTTATTCCAGTCCCTATGGTCACATATATTTCAGAATTTATAATTTTTAAGATTTTAGAAAAATACTACCATGGCAATAATCCACAATCAGAACCATTAATATTTCTGCAAGAAAATGTATAGCTATCCACACTACATTAAATAAGACCCCAAATAGGTTTAAAACATTTTGATTTGGGTTTTGCCATGACTGAGTTGGCACCAAATTAAAAAAAAAAAAAAAAATCCCAGGCCCTGGCTGGTGGCTCAGTGGATAGGCACCAGCCTACGAACCCAAAGGTCACTGGTTCAATTCCCAGTCAGGGCACATAACCAGGTTGCAAGCCAAGTCTCCAGCCAGGTCTGTAGGTGGAGGCAGGTGAAAGGCAACCATACATTGATGTTTCTCTCCCTTTATTCCTTCCTCCTTGCCCATCTCTCTAAAAATAATGAATAAAATCTTTAAAAACAAACAAACAAAAAACAGTTTTCAAAGTTGTTTGGATTTTGAATTTGTGAACAAGGGATTGTGGAACTTTGCTTCCATGTACTATCTTTCATTGAGGATTTTAAAAGTGAGGTGGTATTTTAGCCCAAATTTATCAGCATTTCACAATCTACAATAACAGGGGACATGTTTTGGGAGCTAAGGAGACAAATTATAGTTAAAGAGAGTTTTTCTGATACCCTTTGAATCACAACCTATAAATTATTTCCTGATCTGTCTATTATAATAACATTATTCAAGTTATACCCTTTTGTAAAAATATTCCTACTGAATGATCAATGAAGATTCAAAAATAGAAGCTAAATTTCCATTCTGCCCAACATAGTAAAATGATGCAAGTGTATTTTTTTATTCTAGGTGAGGAATTCTACCCTTCTCCTCATCCAAACTATGTGTGAAAAGTGCTACATTGAAGCCCGGGAGGGTTGGCCACTCATTGATTATGTCTTCTCCCAGTTTGCAATGTCCAACAAGAATCTGGTATGAAGAGGGTGCCATTTGTTTGTTTGTTTATTTAAGATTTTATTCATTTTTAGAGAGAGGGGAAAGGAGGGAGAAAGACAGGGAGGAAACATCAATGTGTGGTTGCTCCTTGCATGATCCCAACTGGGGACCTGGTCTACAGCCCAGGCATGTGCCCTGACTGGGAATCAATCCAGCAACCCTTTGGTTCTCAGGCTGACATTCAGTCCACTGAGCCACACTAGCCAGGGCAAGAGTGTTGTGTTGAGCGCTGCTCTGTAACAAGCACAGTTGACTCAACCAGGTTTTAAAAGAAATGGCGGGGGTTCAACTCAACAATTGATTTAGAAGTTATACTTCACTGTCATCACTTTTGCTGATACATTTTTCAGCTTCTAGGGTCATCAGTTCCCATTCACTGATATCAATTCTGACATTAAAAAAAAAAAAACAAAAAAACACAAGGTAGTTAAATCGCAGTTTTCCCTAGGAGGAGGCAGCCTGGCCTCCAAGGCTCAGGGGGTGGTGTGGAGTGTTGGGGTCCCCCTGAGAAGGTGTCGGGGCATGGAGCTAAGCCTGTAAGACCTGACCAAAAAGCTGGGAAAGCTGGGTGCGTACAGGCCTCAATGCTGTAGCCAGGGGGCCCCAATAGGAATCTGGCCCTAGAAAGATTCCATACGTCCTTTGAAGTCTATCTTATGTCCTAAATTTCCTTGACTTGTGTATTACACCTGAAGCAGTTGTTAAAACTTAACCCACCTATAATCTCATCCTCCCTAAAATGCTATGGGCCACCTGGAGTTTTTGGTATCACCTTGTCTAACAGACCATAGCCTGAAGTGGATAGCTACATTCCTTCTATTGTTATCTAAACTTAACAACCCCCTTTCTTTTTTAATACTCTTCTGTGGTAATGATTTGCAATATGTATGTGGATCTCTAACCTTGTGTAATCAATAAAAACCTCTGGAGGTGGGCCATCGAATCTTTTGTCTTTCAAAGACACTGACCAGCCTTTCCCTGCCAGCATAAGCTACCTGAGAAGTATTTGTTTCATCCTCAGCCCCAGGAATCTCTGTGGGTTGGGGGTCCCCCACAGTGGAGACAGGCAGAGAAAATAAGAGACAATACTTGCTGCCCTGGATTTGGCTTCTTTTGGAGGAACATATGTATAAGATCTCAGTGACCTCAGCAAGTCTATCACAACTGAAATTGCAGTCCATTCCACTAGGAAGCTTTGTCTTTGGCAGTTTTGCCCCAGACAAAAATGTCAAAGACCTGAGAGAGAAGAGGGAGGGAATACCTATGGTTTAGGGATCCTCACCCATTTGTTGTTCAGCTTCAGCCAGTGGTATGTTTTCTAACCCGTTCCTCCAAGAAGCATTTTGAAACAGGGATTGGATGCTGAAGACCAAGACAGCTGGGTTCCATGAGCCCTTTATTTTGAGTGACTGAATTCTTCACCCCAGAGTCTGAGGATACAACTGGTAAGGTCAGAAGGGACCCACAAGAGAGATTACTATTAACAAGCCACCTGTTTCATATCTCTTAAAGGAGAAACCAATAAAACCTCTCTCTCATGAGGATGAAAAGGGAGAGAAATCTGTCCGAGAAACAAGCCTTGAGGTCTTAAAAACACTGGACCCACTGGTCATTGGAATGCCTCAGGTAAGGAGTCTCTGTCACCTCTTACAGTTACTTTGATCACCTTTCTAAAGTTCTGCTCTCTTTGAATAAAGACTCAAGTTTGTGATCCGTGATGCTCTGACTAGAGGAAGATGATTGTGATGCTCAGTGCCTAGCACACAGTAGGTCCTCAAAGATGGGTATAGAATTAATTAACCCCATAACTATGTAGCAAATGACAGTTTACAAGTACCTTAATACATTATTTCTCTTCTCCCCTTGATACCTTGACATGCTGCTAAGTGGTGATGGGTTGTTCTAATACAGCAAATGCTAAACACCCCCATTCATCTGGGGAGGTGTTTAAAAGGACCACGTTCTCAGCCCTCACTTGAAGCCTAATATAACCTGAACCTAAGGAGAGGAGCCTTGGAGTCTGTATTTTCCTTAAGCTAAATAACTACAGAAAAGACTTAGTGGCCAAGGAGACTATATGATAAAGCCAGGAGACTATCAAGACCAATTTAAGGGGGTCAGAGGCTTTATCTAGATCATCCTGCCCCAAATTCTAGCAGCAACCCATGGAGAAACACCAACTACACTCACTGCAGCTAGTGGCTGGAAATGAATGTGCTGTGCAGAGTTTGTTTAATGATTTCATTTTGATTTGGCCTGATGAGCAAAATAAGTGGGGATTTTTTTTTTTTTTTTTATCAAAACTAAACACACAGTGAGGACCAAGGAGAAATAATGGAAAAGAATAAGCAATCCTTGCATCTTGGCCTATGTTTTCCACAGGTGCTGTGGCCAAGAATCCTGACTTTTGTGGTACCTGCAGAATATACGGGAACACTGGACTACCTGTTCAACATCATCAGGATTCTGATTATGGCAGAGGAGAGGAAAAGGACTAATGCCTCAGAGTCAACAGCCCTGGTCATCTCTACAGGAGCTGGTTTGTACATTCAAAAACAAAGTCAAGCATTCCTCTTATCTGAGACTCATTTCCAGAAAAGCTATAGGGCTTTGGTCATATACCCAACCCCCATCTGAAATTTTCTAGTCCCCACAGCAATAATGGAAATTGCTTTCTCTTTCCAGTGAAACTTCCTTCACCACAACAGCTCCTGGCCAGACTTCTGGTGAGTGAGTTACAAAAAAACCTGATGTGGGATAAATTGAAGCCATTATGGGTAACTCCATTCTGAGTAAATGCTGGTAAAAATGACAAATACTGCAAACCAAAAGAAACACTAAAGGCATTTAAGAAATGTTCTGCTATACTAATGACACTCATGAAAATTTATAATTGCCAAGATTATCATCTCACTCTGCAATGCTTGTTAAACTTAATGATTTTAAAATACGCAATAGACCAAATTTGACCCAGAAGTGCCATTCAAACAACTTCCACATCTGTTGCTTAGATTGCCTTCTCTTTTCAGCCCCATATACAAGGTCTGTCCCAAAAGTACAGAGCCAATGTCAATATAATTAAAACAATTTGCACAGCTGATACTTCTGGGACAGATCTTGTATACCAACTACGCAAGCACTATTTCCACATGCCCTTATTTAATTAATAAATATATCTATATCAGTACCTTTTATTTATTTCTGCTCTGAAATAAGTGAGAATAGGCTGTAGTAATTCACTAAAAGATTAGCCAATGCAGGAATCAAGGGAATCCAGGACAACAGTAAAAAGGAAAAGGTAGGTGGCTTTATTTTTGTTTTTCCTTAATATTTATCTTTTTAAATTACTTAAGAATAAAGGTAGGTGGCCCTTTAAACACCCTGAGTTGATCAGCATTTTCTTTCTGTCTTTCAGGTAATATCCATGCTTGCCAGTTTAGGGCAGTTACGTGGTGCTGGTGCAATAGGGCTTTTGAAGATATTGCCTGAGATAATTCACCCCAAATTGGTAAACCTGTGGAAAACATGCCTACCTGAGCTCCTGAAGCCTCTGGAAGGTACATGGGAGTGGGGTTGGATCTGTATGCAGGGAGGCAGGAACACCAAAAAATGAGGCACCACTTCTTCATAGAAAGTCATTATTGTTCATTGAAAGCCATCAAAACAATGAACTTGATAAACAAGGTAGACAGTTATATTTTCTCCTTGATTGCTCATGTTCTAGTTCTTTACCAAGTAACTTGGACTACTAGAGGACCTGGTGCCTAACATCCTTAGCAGGAATGTTTACTTTTGCCCTGGTCTTCTTCTTGTACTTACAGAAACTTTCTTTTGGCATTGTTTTAAAGTTATGACTCATTCATATTCAAATATTGAAATAATGGTCATTTCAGTAGTCACCGTTGAAATCAGCAAAAAAAACCTAGATTTTATTATGGATTGACTAGCACTTGAAAAGGGCACCATGGTAAATTTCATCTGAAATAACCATCCTGGGTCAAAACAAAGCAAGTGGAACTCCAGCTTCCTATGGGGACATTGGAAGGGAGAAATTGGGTCTTATTGCATTAATTTCTTTTTCCAGGAAAGAACACTAGCGTTGCTTTATGGGAAACAATGCTACTTCAGGTAAGGATAGCACCTGGATTAATTGCTGATGATGGGGTCATAAAATCAGCTAAAGTTACCCATCTGGATTCCAAATGGTAGTAATCAACAGTAATCAAAGGAAGTCAATAATTTCCTTTTCTTAGGAAAGGACTGAAATGTTAAAGTGATCACTTAAGAATTACACTCTTTAAATCACCATAATTTAAGCAATAGTCTCTAGTCTCCAATTCGATTAAGAGTTTAAGACAGGTTTGAATGTTTTACTTACTAATATTTTTATCTGTGTCTTCCTTAAATCTTCTCCAATTTTTAGGGTGTTTTTTCTCTCCTTGCCATTGCATTGCTTTGCCATCCATCTAAAGAAACACAGACTAACACAATTTTTACTTCCATGCTTCTAAATACAATTCCATTTCCTCTCTAGATCTGCTTCTCACTGTCATTTTCCCAGTTTCTGAAAACCAAAAGACCATGTTGTATCCTTTTACAGAAAAAGAATCTCCTTTCATGAAAAACTTTTTGGACTTTGACAACTAAACAGAGCCCCAAATGATACAAATTCCAAAAATGATTAATTGCCGATAAGAATTACACATTGGATTTACAGGGAAGACTTTGATTTCAGGAGCCTACAGAAGGTCCAGAAGCCCATGAGCTGGGAGCTTTTAATCTAGCAGAGGAATTACACATGCATTTTTAGTTTTTATTTTTGAGGGGCTTTTTTTCAATTACTTTCAATATTGTTTTGCATTGGTTTCAGGTATATAGCATAGTGGTTAGACAATCATATATTTTACAAAGTGTTCCCTCTGATATTTTCAAAACCCAACTGGCACCATACATAGTTATTAAATATTGATTCTATTCCCTATGCTACAGTTTACATCCCCATGACTATTTTACAACTGACATACAGCTCCTTTTAAAATGTGAACTTTCAGTGCTCACTTTGGCAGCACATAAATTAATATTGGAATGATACAGAGATTAGTGTGGCCCCTGCACAAGGATGATGTGCAAATTTGGGCAGTGTTCCACAAAATGTCAACTTTCAGTGACCTCTCTACAGCACCTCTACCTCCCCTTCACCAGCTCTTCCAGAAACAGAATCTCTGGGGGAGGGGTGCTCATGGGAATTGGCCAATTTTAAAGACTCCCACAGTGATTCTTAACCAATATGAGGCGTAAAGGCCACTGTCTACTCTCCTGGTCCTTAATTCTAGGATCCACCTGTTCTCCTTATTCATGTTTCTTTTATCTCTTCCACCCCTTGCCCATCAAAATTCCTGCCTTATGTTCCCCTACTGCCATTTTAAAATAATTGTTCTTATTAGAAAGAAAGGTTCATTTTCTAGAGAGAAGCCTTTAGGATAGGTTTTCACCTCTTCCAATCTTGAGTGTGCTTCTAGCCTTCTTTCAAAACTGTACATGCCTTCTCTTCAACTTCCAGCACTGTTGAATTTCTCTTCAAAGAACCCACTCACTGAATAAGTTTCTATTAAGAAAATGCATACAGATTTTTTTCCATTGGTTTTATCAATAAATGTCTTTTATTTAGGCTTAAAGTAGAGGAAATATAGATAAAATAATAGGTTTTAGATATTGTCTTTCATTTAGACTTAGAGAAAATATAGATAAAAATAGGTTTTAGAAATTGCAATGGATTCTGTCCTCCAAAAAGAAGACAAAAACACCTTTTTATGTATTATTCAATGATGAAGATGAAGGACATAGGTTCAGATGACTGATTGTGGCCTTGGTCAGAATAATTTGTGAAACTAGGAATATTTAGTTCTTAGAGTTGAAGTTAGAAAAAAAGTGCCTGTATATCTAATAGGTTTTTAAACACATTGATTTCTTTGTTCCAAAAATGTCCTTTTTTAAAAGTTTATTATAAAGCAAACTAACATTGACTAATGGACTTTTTCCAAATCTATTCACAGTTTGAAAAACCTTAGCTTCAATTTAAGTTTCAGGATAGATAACTGCCTTTAAGGTTTTTAAGTAATTTTTATTTATTTAAAAAGAAAATGAAAGGCACTTAGCTGGAGTTACTTCCATATTCTATGTAACTTATTCCTAATGGGAATTCAGAACATAACAGAATGTGACTTTTAGAATAAACCAAGATGAAAAGTTCCAAAGTAAATATTTTTTTATGGGAAGTGGAATAATTCCATGTAATATATATTTGTACTTTTGAAAAATAAGGTAACAAAAAATTACCCAGAAAGCACATTTATATCTGACTTCTACTTCCTATTACAGTTGCTCAAAGAATCTTTATGGAAGATCGATGACGTAGCCTGGACCATTCAACTAAGTCGGGATTTCAACCAGCAGATGGGCAGTTACAGCAACACCTCCATTGAGAAGGTTGGTGTTCAACCAGGTTAGCTCTACCAGGTAATGTAAAATGGCTGCTCAAGTTCCAAGTAGTGCTGCCACCAAAAAGAAGGAGGAATTGTTAGAAAAATGGTACCTTCTCTTCACCTCACATTTGACCAAAAGTTACTCATGGGGCCACAGCTCTGAGAGGAAAATTGAGAAGTACAGTGTCTTCGAGATAGATTTGTGCTCACTGCAGTTCAACAGTTCTGTTCTAGAGAAGGAAAAAGAACGAATGAGTACTAGAAGGCAAATAGCAGGCCTGCCATAGCACTTGGCATATAGCTTGTGTCCAGAAAAAAAATCTACTAGAGTTTAACAAAGATGTAGAGCTAAAAGAATGCTCAACAGCCAGTTCTCTCATTTCTCTTTCTCCAACTAGCCTCTACCTAACCCTCCTGATAATAGCCATCCTTTTTGAATGGGGTTTGAATCCACTTTCAGCTACTTGCTCCTCATGTAGCTTTAGGTACATTACTGAATCTCTCTGGAGCCCCAGTATACTTTCCAATGAATTAGAGATCATGTCCACCTCCGAGGGTTGTGGTGTTGTGAGGGTTCAATGAGATAAAGTATATAAATTCATCAGTCTTGCTTCCCAACCTTTAACATTCTGTTGCTTGTGCTTTGTTTTCCAGAAATTCCTTTGGAAAGCCTTGGGAACAACCTTAGCATCCTGCCAAGATACAAACTTTGTAGGCTCACAGATTAAGGAATTTCTGATTGCTCCCAGCCAACTGGGGGACCGACGACAGGTAGGACCCCTTTCTCTCAATTTCCTTTCATGTTAATAGTAATTAATTCCATCTAGAAAAACCTCTGTCAGGCTCATGATATCTTACTTATCTAGAATTATCCATGGATACCTTCAGAATACCCCAATCCAATTTTTCAGAAAAATGACACTTTCCTGTCTAAATATCAATTATTTATTATTTAACCAGGTTTGTAAAAATATTGAAAAATGAGTTTTCTCATTCCTACTTGCCAAGAGTATCTTTAATATATTTTGACATTGGTTTTATAATTGGGTATGATTATAAATATCAAAAGCATTGAGTTGTTACAAGCTTTATGAAACTTTATACACCAACAGTTTTCAACCTAGAGATAATATAAGTATAATCTGGAGAGTTTTGGCAAAGCACTTTTCCCCATCCCCTACCCTAGCCCTGGCCAGTGGGTGTATTTGAATGTGGAGGAAGGAGAGAGTATGTATTTAAAAAACAATTGTCAAGGTTAATAAGGGTCACCCAATCTAAAATAATTATTGGGTTGTGTTAGATAGTCCTCAAGAATTCTAAAATGTTTAAGGTTCTTTCTCCCATATTAAATGTCCAGATACCACCAGACTTATTAAACTTATAAAATTATTTTTTAGTCTTTTTTTTGGGGGGAGGGGGGTAGGCTATTATTTATTTTGTCCTTATCAGATATTTAGTTATCCATTACTACTCTTGGTATTATTTCTAACACCATTATCCCTACCCTAGTTGCTTTTTTAGGTATGCTATAAGGTAGGATTAAAGAAATTTTATTTAAATATGAACATGCACTAAGTCTTTCATTGAGAAGTTTACAAACTTTAAAAGGACACCCATTTGAACTTCTTTAATTCCTTTTCTACTTCACTTGACATTTTGGAGTGTGTTCTACACACTTAAGTCACTTCATAAATGATCCCTGAATGGGTAAGGTGTTAACACCTCACTCCTTAACCCTGTGAGCCTATTGACTTTTGATCTCCAAAGCATGACTCTCACTCACATCACACCAGAGTTCAGATAGTGGTGTCAAACTAACTGGACTCCCCAAGTTCCCCAAAGTAAAATAAGGGGAAATAGAATGCTTCTCAGACCTTCTGTCCATGGAGAGTGTTTGGTGAGCAATTTCAAAGGAGGAGAAGATTTGAGATTGGGAATTACCATGAAGAGTCAAACTATGGAAAGATAGGAAGGTGTTTGTACAGATTGAGGGCCCTGCAGGAGTTGCATTCATCTTCTACTGCTGTCAAGTGTGTCACCTTTTTCACAGTAGCATCTAGACCAGATGTAGGCATAGGTGACAGGTAAGTTGGAGAGTCAGATATTTCCAGAGCTTGGGTTTGCCAGACAGAAATGACAAAAGATAATGATACACAGAAAAGTTGGAGGGGGGCACATGAAGGGAGATGGGGTGGGAGAGGAGAAACACAAAGCACTATGGGGTGAGAACACAAAGAAGATAAAAGACACAGAGAGGATTCTATCTCAGACCAATACCCAAGAGCACAGCAATGTCAGGCTACAAGCCTTTGAGGACATTTTCAAGCATCATCTGGTGATGGAGGGTAGGTGGCCTGGTACCTAAGGGCTAAAAATAGTGCTGGTTGAGACCTTGGTAACAGTGGTCTAGCCCCTGGGTTCTTTACCAGGCTTATTCAACCAAACCGAATATAATAGGTTCATGAACAAATTACCATGAAGGTGCTATGGTGAAATCAGCCTGGAGCAAGAGACCAGGGAGGGGAGAGGGTGGGTAGGAGGGAGCATAACCTTAGGATGCAGAACGGGAGCTACTGACTTTCAAAAACGTAACCACTTAAACTTTCAGCAGCAGAGTGATCCTTGCACAATGTCAGTCAACTCAAGCTTAAAAAAAAAAAAAAAAAAAAAAAAAAAATCCCACCAATCTAAGACCAAAAGTCAAAAATCTTGAGCATTATGTAAAAGGTTCTATTTGAACCAATGTCCACCTCCTCTTTGACCTCACATTGCATTATTTTCCTCCTCCATCATGCACACCACCCTCCTCAGCAGACCCAGGGCCTCCACACTTATTTTCTGTTTGGAATGCTCCTTCCCAGAGCCTAACGACTTGCCTCTCACTCATTTCGGGGCTCTGCTTGAGGTCACCCTGTCAGTGAGGCCTTCCCTGGCCACCCTATTTAAATTGCAAGCTCTCCCCAACATGCCGCAGCCATGCCATGTCTCCTGCTTCTCTTTTCTCCATCGCACTTATCATCAAAACCCTATATATTTACACTTACTGAATTTCTGTTTATTTAATGTCACTTCCTGGCCACTTCCCTTAGTTGTGCACTCCACAGGGACAAGGAGTTTGGTGTGTCTTTACTTTTGCATCCCCAGCATCTACAAAAGTGCCTGCCACATAACAGGGCTCAGTAAATATTTGTTGCGTACATGAATGATTAAACCCACAACCTCCTATCTTTTCTGCTTTTAGGGGATAACATCTATTTTAGGATACTGTGCCGAGAACCACTTGGATATTGTTTTAAACGTTCTTAAAGCATTCCAAGATCGGGAGAAGAGTTTCATGAATCGATGTAAGGTAAAACTAAACAGCAGCAGCAGCAAACAGTTATCTCCTCCAAACAATTGTTTACCTCTGTCCTCAGGTTTTGATTCCAGGTCAGAACTGCGGGACCCCAGACCCCGCAGAATAACCAGCTAGTTAACATGGCTACTCTATTTTCTGTCACTAATGCTGACCTGGATGGTTCTAAGGAGCTCTGTGGGTGCTTAGGTTTGTCCTTACCAGCTGCTCACCATTTCCATTGTGCGTGTCTTGCTTCTTCTGCAGGAGCCAAATTTAATGAGTAAAAGTAAACACAAGCTTTCTCACAGGTACCTCTGTTAAAGCCTGATCTATCAACAACACAACCCAGGGCTTTAGAATCTGGACACACAAGAATATCTGTTTTAGACAAATTTCAGTCATCCCACTCTCATTTCTTAACCTTGGGACTTGTTCATAGGATTAGAAAAGGATATAAGAGAAAAGGAAACTCCTTTGGTCAAATTTGTCATGCCTCTCCTTGTCTTCAGGGTCTTCTTAGTGGGAAAAGGAGCCTGAGCAAGACGGATGTCATGGTAATCTATGGGGCCGTGGCCCTCCATGCGCCCAAGGCTCAGCTCCTCACCAGGCTTGATCAGGACATCGTGTCCCAAGTCTTGTTTCTTTATGGCCAGTGCTCTCAGGTAATGACCAAGGTGGGCTGCTTCCCTTTCCAGGGTGGGGTTCCAAAACCCTGCAGGGTCTCAGTCCTTGGGATCTTCATACTCAAAGGGAAAGACCAAAGGCAAGACAGGATCTGGTATGTTTGGAAGATGAGAACACATGGGAACAGAAAACTTTGTTATGAAGCAGGGGCAGGTAATTTGTTTCTCTCCTAAAGCCTGAGCACATTCCCATGATGCCCTCTCAAATCAATTGTACCTGTAGTGGTCTTACCCACCTTTGAACTTCAATTACTCCCATCCTACTTTATAGTTAAATATATATATATTTCAACAAGTTATGGCCCTTTTCCTTGGAAAAAAAAAAAAAACTTAAGTCAACTGTGAATATTATAAAATATGATGAAAGGGTGGCAAAGGAAAGTTATCTGAAACCTGACAGGCAGTTGTGATGCCAGACCTGGATGAGAAATGCTCCCAACACAATACGCTAAGGCAGATGTGTTGAGGGGTGTGTGTGAGCATTTTTATGTGGCTCAGTTCAACCAGGGCACCAATTTGCTCTCATGGACACAACTGCACATAAGAAATGCAACACAGAATTGCTACGAGTATTCACTTATTTACCAATCTCACTGGAACTAATTTGCATTCTCAGCACAAACATTATAGCAGAACTGACTATTCCCAGTTCCAAAGTGCGCTGCTCTATTAACTTTCATTTTAGAAGTTTTCACTGCTCTTTTCACCAAGAGCCTTTCCCCCTTTTTCTTACCAAACTGGGAAGCCTGAAATCCAAAGGCTTAGCATCTTCATGCCGCCTTCTGTTGAACAGCCATGACTCACCCAAGGGGAGGCTTCTGCCATTATACAATGCTACACTTTGAAAATGGAAGAGGGAGTTGGAAGACTACATCCTTCAGCAAGATGGGGTGTCCTGCTTCACCATGTCCTCCAGGTTCATGGGTGGGTCTTCTTGCTGGGGCCTAGGAACTCTCATACTTTTACCTTTGTATTTTCAGGTTCTAGGCATGTCTGTGGTAAACAAGGTATGTGGTACATTTGAGTATATACATTTGAACACAATCATGCTCCCTATAAGTACACATAGATGTCTTCTTGATATAATTCCAGAGGTAAACATCCCAATATACAACTAATGAATTTAATTCTGCAGCCAGGATTACGGAGCCTAATCTAAAACCAAACAAGTTGCTATATTTGATTCCAGATGGTTTGGAAGTTAGGCTGTAAACTACAGCACTGTTTTTCAAACTGTGAACTGACCCACCAGTAGACCATGAAACTAATTTAATAAATCACAACCAGCAATATGTTTGTAGTGAAATAGAAAAGAAATGGAACAATACATTGCATATAGCAATAAGTATGCTAAAACTTTGATCGAGAGATAGATGATAGACAGATAGAGATCAAGATATGGTTTATGTAAATACTGGGTGGAATTGTAAACTGTTTCCTACTCCAGTTTATGGTTTAAAATGTTTGAAAGCCACTACTCTAGAGAAACCTCAGTCTATCAGGAGTTTGGGGAAGGGAGTTATTTTTCACCTTCCCTGGAACTTCTACCCTAGACTGAGGTAGACATGGCAATAGGAGCAGAGATTTTTGCTCCTTCAGGGCACACATTTCTGCCCTGGGTCACAGGTTTACAGAACCTGGAGCACCGCATAATCCCCTGGTTTGTACCTTGAATCATTTTGCTTTAGGACATGGATCTTCAAATGAGTTTCACAAGGAGTGTCACTGAGATTGGCATTGCTGTCCAAGATGCTGAGGATCGGGGGTTCAAGTTTTCCTACAAGGAGGTGCTGCTCGGTCACATGCTGGTGAGTGAGCAGAGAAGACAGAGGCAAGACCCTGAGAAGCCCACTACCAAGGGTGAAGGCTATCTTTTTAAAAGGGGTGAAACCAACTCACCAGTCCCAAGGAACAGATCCCTGCCATATTTCTGCTGAGGGCACCCCAGGGTCCAAAGAGGTTCCAGCTGCAGCAGTAGACTCCCTTGCTTCTTTCTGAAACATTTCACCTCCTTGTGTGTGTGGCAGGACTTCATCAGAGATGAGCCCCTGGATTCCTTAGCCAGCCCTGTTCGGTGGAAGGCCTTAATCGCCATCAGATACCTCAGGTAGAGGATTTTTTGTTGTTGTTACTGAAAAAAAAAATTTCTTCCCCTATATCCTCCTTCTTACTTATAGATCAGTGCTGACTCCAGGGCACACTCCCCAAAATGAACACAGTTCACTGATGGGTTATCTCAAACAAGGTCCTTTTCTCTTTCTAGAGTTAGAGAACTGATGGATTGATGGGTTGATGACTGACAGAGACTAAAGACCTACTTAGAGGAATTGCATTTATTGATATATAAAGACTGAAATTTCTGTGCAAAAGGATATTTCTCTTCCTAGATGTTGGCCTTTAGGAAAATTCTTACCTTCTCATTAAAAAGAAATGTAAAAGCTCTAATCACATTATAGTTGGTTAGCAATAAACCTGAAAAACAAAGTAATTTTAAGTAAATTTTAAAAATAATATTCTTCCCTTGCACTAAAAGAAATACAAGTTCATTGTTAAAACTTGGAAACTATAGGAAGTTTTTTTAAAAATAATGAAGTCTCTCCTATTTCTTCCCCCTCTTTTCAATATTTTGGTATGTTTCCTTCAAGTCTTTATGTATAATGCTCTATTTTGATTAGAGTTAAGATCCTACTCTGAATATACTTTTTCATCCTGCTTTTTCTTACTTCACCTTTTGTATTTCCAAATTATTGCCAATTTTTCACAAACATCATTCTTTTTTCATTAAAATTAAAAACAAAAATTTAAAGCCCTGGCTGGTAGCACAGTGGATAAGCCACTGACCTGTGAACCCAAAGGTCTCTGGTTCGATTCCCCAGCCAGGGCACATAACCAGGTTGCAAGCCAGGACTCCAGCCAGGTCCGTGGCTGGAGGCAGGTGAGGGGCAACCATACATTGATGTTTCTCTCCCTCTCTGCCTCTCCCCTTTCCTCTCTCTCTGGAAATAATAAATAAAATCTTTAAAAAAAAATTTTAACTCTGGTAAAATACACGTAAACATATAATTTAGCATGTTAGCCATTTTTAAGTCTACATAGTTTAATAGTGTTAAGTAGAACTTTTTGTACAACCTATATGCATTCAACAACTCTCTATTTCCTCTTCCCACCAGCCCTGGAAATCACACTGTATTTTTCATCTCTATGAATTTTACATTTTTAGTACCTCATGGAAATAGAATCATACAATATTTAGGGTTTTGTGCTTCACTAATTACACTTAGAATAACATCCTCAAGGTTTATCCATGTATGAGGCATGAAGCTAGATTCTAAAAAGCCAATAATGAACAAGATATGGCCTTCCCCTGAAAGAGGTTGAGCCTACCAAGGGAAAGAGAGGCAAAACACACCTACATAATTCATCTAAAGTGTGGTAAGAGGCGAGATAAGAGAAGGCATAGGTTGCCACATTTACAAAGATGAGGAAAATTTGAAGATGGCTCAAATAAATAAGCCATGAATGTGAATTAAGAATTAGCTAGCCTCTAGAACAGTGCTGTGATGTAGAAGTAGGATGCAAGTCACATATGCCATTTAAAAATTTCCTAGTAGCCACCTTTAAAAGAATAAAAAGAAACACATTAATTTTAAGTTATTTAATCCAATATATTTGGTATGTTATTTCAACATGTATTGAATAGTGAAAATAGTAATGAGCTAATTTGCATAGTTACTCTTACTAAATATTTAAAGTCCAGTGTTTTAGAATGGCAGCAGATCTTAATTCGGACTAGCCACAACTCAAGCATTCAGGAGCCACATGTTGTTAGTGGCCACCCTCCCTTGGATAGGACACTTGTAAACTAATGACAGAAAGCAAGTCAGCGTTTGCCTGAGACCAGAGTGGAGCAAGAGGTGAACTGCAAAGGGGCATAAGAAAAACTTTGGCAAGATAGGAATATTTTGTATTGATTATAATGGTTGTTTCATGGGTGTAAAAGACGTGAATTGCACATTTTAAATGGAAGCAGTTTGTTGTGCCTAAGTTGTATCTCAGTTGATTTTGAAAAAGTCAGCCAGACAACAAAGATGCTAAGACTACTGAGCATACATCAACGCATGCAGCCCTTTCAGTAGAGCCATCCGGGCTGCTGCTGACTTCTCCTCCCCTGCAACAGGGCCAGTTTCCACCTGCCCACCTACTTCTCATGCCCTCACTCTTTTGCTCACTGACAAGTGGTCTTAGATTGTCTTGCTTTACACTGATGTAACACATGGAGTTGTTCATGTCTTATTGAGCATTCGCCTTTTGCCAAGGTGTATCCAGTTTTCTTCATGTCCTCATGTATAAATGTAAGAGAGAGAGAAAGAAAAGAGAGAGAGGGGAGGAACATTTATTCTCTGGTCACTTAGAAGAATTTATAGTGTGTGTGATACTACAAACAATGTGGGAGGACAGATAAAATTGATAAACTTACTGCTCCAAACTTAGAAAATCTCTCCCTCTCCCTCCACCTCTCTCTTTCTCCCCTCTCCCCCTCTCTCTCTCCCTCTCACATGCATGTACATGCATGCACACACATGAGCAATGAAGAAAACAAGTAGGTTAAGTCATCACAGGTCATATACTAAAGGGTTAAGTAGTGCAGAGCAAGTGGCAAATTGCTTATCACTTTGATGAATTATAATCAAGGCATATTGGTAGTACAGTCTCATTCCATGTCCTTAATCTCTCTCTCTTCACTTCTGTCACCACCTCCCTCAACATCCCACTATGTCAGAACATGTACCTGACCCCTTCAGACATGACCAACTATTCTTGGGGATTCTTCCGGGTCCTGTCCTGTGTGTCATTGTCACACGTACTGCTCCTCGTGGTTCTCATTTCAGTAAACTAAAACCTCGGCTCTCACTAAACGACCACCTGAATATTCTTGAAGAGAACATCCAGAGGCTGCTGCCCCTTCCACCTCTGGAAAACCTCAAAAACGAGGGTGAGACTGACCAGGACAAGGAGCACATCAAGGTCAGTGGGGTGAGGCCCCAGGGAAAGGAAGGACCCAGTGGAGCTTTCATCTCCTACCTCAGCCTCACCCTCCCACTCACATTCGATTTCAGTTTCTCTATGAACGGTCCATGGATGCCCTGGGAAAGCTGCTGAGGACCATGATGTGGGATAATATGAAAGCAGAGGACTGTCAGGAAATGTTTAATGTGAGTAGGGCCACTGCCTAAACTGATCTGTATGTCCCCTGATCTGGACACCAATGCACCACTCAACACTGTACCTCATCTTCCTCACAGAGAGATGTCTAGTCCTACCCTCTAACTCCACTGTGTAGGGCTGGTCCTCATAAAAACAGTTAGTGGGGAGGTGAGCCCCTGTGCCCACAGGGCGGGGAGAGAGCGGGACTGAGGGAGAGTGGCAGCAAGAGCGAGAGAATGAGAATGAGTGACTACAAAGGACGCTAAGGAAAGGACACTTCTTTGGCCAACAGCTTCTCCGAATGTGGCTTGTGTCACAAAAAGAGTGGGAAAGAGAAAGAGCCTTCCAGATCACTGCAAAAGTGCTAACGAATGATGTCGAGGTAAGGAATCCTCTAGGAAGACTAGGCATCAGTGCTTGCCAACAGCAGGGATCTCTGAGGCCCCCAAATCTAAAACCCTGCACGATGGGTCCCCAGCCCCAGCCAGGGTGCTTTCCAGAGAGGTGGCTTCCAATCCCCAGTTGTGGGAGGGCAGCACGGGGGATCCGCACCTGGTTGTCCCTGCACACTTGCTTGCTTCCTTTTCCATGGCCCTTAAGGGGCATGTCCCAGGTCCTATTTCATTTTAAGGACTTGCAGGGTGAAAACTCAGGGCTGATACTCAGGATTGGGGATACCTGGAGATGTGATCAAGCCACCCTCTTACCATGCGGGCCTCCTCTGTCCAGCAGGCACCAGGGAACTTTAAAATTGGCCCGCTCCTCGGCCTGCTGGCCCCCCACTCCTGCGACACCCTGCCCACCATCCGTCAGGCTGCTGCCAGCTCCACCATCGCTCTATTCTATATAAGAGGTGAGTGAAAATCTTGTTTTCAGGTTTTCTCCTAACACATCTCTGTTTCCCTCTTCTCCTCCTCCCTCTCTCTCCTTCCCGCCCTCCATCTCCAGTCCCACCATTTCTCAGGAAGTGAGGGGCCATTTCAGTAAGAGAAGAGGACCTCAAAGAAAAGGATTGGAATTCTATTATTGTTCTACCTGTTCTTCTCCTTCTTCATTTTTATTTATTTATTTTTCACCTATTCTTCTTTTAGCCTACTTTATTTTCTTGGAACATGCAAAGTTCAGGTCTTCGAATACTCTTTGTTAACAAGAAATCCTCTAATTTGTAATTCACTTTAACTCTTTCTCTTGATTGATCAAATAAGCATGGCAGAGAGAAAGAACATGAGTATTAAACACCTACTGGATATAATGAGTGAGTGTGATACTAAATTAAACACCCATTTGAGGTTAAAAATGTGCCAGTAGCTTGGACTGCTGAACTTGAGGGGCTGGGCTTTGAGCTCAAGTCTGTATGCTTATTGGGCCAGGTGGTCTTCTGCCAAATCAGTCAGATGTGAGTTTCCACCATTGCTGTAACAGAATGACGAACAGAAAATTATTACTATTTAGGTCTACTTTTATAAATTGAAATCAACAAACACCTTTGCAGTTGCTGGCATTCCTATTGCAAGAGTGACCTTTCCATCAGTGAGCCATCCTCCACAGTGGCTCACTGAAGGGTGGCAGTCCAACAGAGTGGGCAGAGCCTGAGTGTCACTGTCATGTTGTCAGATAGACCAAGGTGCAATTTCCGACTTCCCTATGTCTTACCTGCTGTTATGTGGCCAAATGGCTTCACAGCTCTGCCTCAAATTTTTCACCTGCAAGATAAGGACAATAATAGAGTCTACCTCAGACTTTCCTGAGTAATAAGTGAGGTCATCATATGTGAAGATTCAACACAGCACCCGGCAGGTGGAAACTAATCAGGACAAGTTGGTTCTGATACTCGTTGTCTTGTCAGACAGTCTTCATTTGTTTGCTAAAGGTGCCCAACAGCTGAATTAGTGTTGCATCAAAATATAACCAGCTCCCCCTGCCCCATCTGTGAGGTCTCTGAATTCGCACCTCTGTCTTCCATGGTTGCTTTTAGGTATCCCCCTGGAAATGGAAATGGAAAGGCTGCAGGGCCTGCAGGAAGCGCTGCAGTGTGATGATGTGCAGGTCCATGTGAAGATTTCTTCTAAATTAGCAAAGGTAATCTACATGGGGGGTTGGCCAAGGGATGTCAAGGTGATTGTGGGTTGGGTTGACTTTCAAATGAGTCAGCCATGTACACCCACTACCAAAGAGGGTGGCAGTATGGCCATCCAAGCCGAACAAAAGACCTTTGTCCTGTTCTTTATGAATTCTGGGTTGACGCATGCCCAGTCAAAGCCTGCTAGTGCTCATTTCGTACTCTGGGAAACCTTGTCAGCCCAGTGATCCTCTCCATGTGGAGGAAGATAGTGGGGTGCAGTAGCAGGGAGAGGAGCTATAGACTCGATCAGGTCGACTCTGTGTGCCATACTCACAGCTCAGAATCCTTATCTCCAAAAAAGGTTTCTGACCTACCTCTCAAGCTGGTATGAAGACTAGTTGATTGAGTTATTCATTTATCCAATCATCCATTTATCCACCTAATGTGCCCTGTGCACCTACCTTATGCCAGACTTTGTCCTAAGCTCTAAGAACAGTAAAAGACAAAATGCTCACCCTCCCTGAACTTGCATCCTAGTAGATGGAGTCAAACAAATAGATATCATGTCGGGTACTGATCATTGAGAAAAATAGTCAAGCCAGGAAGGGGTTATCCCTCAGACACCATCACTCTGAAAGAGAGAAGCATGCAGACCTATGGAAAAGAATATTCCAAGTAGCAAGAAAACAACAGGTCAAATGCCCTGTGGTGTGAAAAGAAGGAGGCAATTTAGGCAATAGAATCCAAGACATAGCCCAGGACCAATTCACCTTCCACACTCTATTAAAGACCTTGGCTTTTACTGTAGACGTTTTTGAGCAGAAGAGTCATCTGAAGAGTCAGGATCACTACCTATAATTGTGCCACTTGAGAAAAATGCATAATGGCACCCCCATGTGAGGTGGCACCCTTCCTAAAGTAGACATTGTAGATTTGTACTATGTATTATGGTGAATTATCCACAGATGGCAATAAAGTATCCAATAATATTAGTCAGAATAGATAATGAAATGCCTTTACCTAATTTGCGAAAACCTATATGGGCTAGCAATAGGTAAGGAGGAACTGACTAAATTCTTATTTCTGAAGAAATCTAAACTAGAATATAGAGTGACAAGAGAGAAATTAGTGAGCCAACTTTGAAGGAAACGTCAAGAATCTAAGTGTGAACATGGATGGAACTGGAGAGTATTATGCTTAGTGAAATAAGCCAGTCAGTGAAGGACAAATATCATATGATCTCACCCATTACGGGACAATAATGAGCAAAACTAACAACAAGCAAAACAGAACCAAGTATATGAATACAAGGAATGGGCCTTCAGTGGTCAGGGGGAAAGGGGTTGGGGGGAGCGGGGAGGCAGAGGCAAGGAAGGGGAGCAGCTTAGACACGAACCTAGTATAAAGGAACCATGGACATGGACAACAGGTGGGATTGACTTTGGGGGGAATGGGTGGGTGGGGAGGGGGACAGAGGGGAGCAAAAAGGGGATGGATGTAATACAACGACAATAAAATTAAAAAAAAAAAAGAAGAATCTAAGTATGAGAGTGGGTGACTTGGGCCAAAGCAACAGCAGCAGTGACAATGAGAGAGCAATCAACATATGGAAAAGAAGGAAGGTGGAGACTAGGGGGAGCAGAACATAGGTCATGTGTCTGACACATGATAGTGGCTCAAAAACATGAGTTCCCTTTCTTCCCTTCCTGCTAGACCAATACCCATCACAATGTAGTTTTAAAAAGAGAAAAGAAAGAAAGAAAAAGATGGCCACTGAGCTTAGATGTTTGGTGCCACATAGTCTAGCCTGGCACTTTGATCTAGGAACTATGATAAGTCACAAACTGGCCAGGATGTGCCACTGCTCATGAACAAAAACTCACTTCCTCTCAAGGGTGGTTCTGCCAAGTATGATCAGGCCATTAATGCCAGGGGAGTTGGTTGTGAACAGGAATGTTTTCATACCTACAGATCCATACTCATGACTGTCTTACTTGGTTAAAGCCCTAGTTAATGCTCCTGGGATTCATTCAAACTCCTGACTTTTCATACACTCTCTTCCCTGCACACCCTCATACACTACTGTCAACCAAGAGTCTGTTTAGTTCTTGTATATAAAAACCAAAATTGCAAAGTTTCCAATTTCTTGATGTTTTATTGACTACTCTTAATATTGACACAGGAAAGAGCAAAATACAGGAATAACAATTCGTCTTAGCTAGTCCTTGTACCTAAGACTTCTATGTTGTATGAAATGCATGGAGAGTTCTATAAAATGTGTAATTTACTATGCACACATGGTGCATCAGTAGGCCTGGGATTAGTTAAATGTAAAATGATAAAAACACACCACCAGAAAATTTTTTCTGAGAGGCCAAAAGTCATGTCATGTCTTATTTCAGCCTTTTCTCTGGTTTCTAAGGCTTCAGTTATATGTTCACTGTTTGCCAAGCCCATTGGTTTCCAATATCCTAAAGCAAAGCATAACAGCATGTTGTAGGTGTCCGGATATGGAGTGTGGCAGTTGAGAACCAGAGTTTTTCTGGTATCTTCTCAGGTTGTTAGTAAGCTCATCCCAAGTGAAGAAATTGTCACATTCCTGGAGGAAATCCTGGATGGCCTGGAGACCCTCAGCCCCTCATGCACAACTGCCTGTGGCATATGGATGACCACAGCCCTGAAGGAGCAGGGAGCGGTTCTGGAAGATCAGGTAAACAGAGCCCATCGGACAACCGAGCAAAATTCCAACGCTTCTGCAATGCCATGTCGCTCACCACTTCTCACCCTGTCCTCAGGTGGGCCGCACACAGAGCCCCTTGACTCTCAGGCGGCCTCCACAGAGACCCAAGTTGTGTATCAACCACCAGGCTCATGCTGATGCTTCAAGTTGTCTCAGTCACCCCCCTAGCCTGTAACCCATGAACACTTTTCAAACTGTCACTTTTTGGCCACAAAAGTGACTCTGAACCAGGGCACTTGGATTATGGAAACTGAGTTATTATATTTTCAAGGATGAAAGTGACTATGTGAACATACCTTTGAGATGGCCACTGAGAGCCAAGGCAGCCTCTAATGCCACCAGCACTCTTTAGGCAGGTCTTCCACACACCTTAGAATTTACTGTGGGGAGAGGAGAAACCGATTGAGGGGAAAGTCGTCTATCCTTTTTCCCAACTGGAGAGGGAAGCAGAGAAAACAGGATTTCAATTAAGAAAGCTTGACTAAAAGTTCCAAAAAGATATGCTCTATTCTCTCTCTAGAAGTCAAAAACAAAACACAAACAACTCAAAGATTAATAAGGAGGAAGTGTCTTTAACTCAATGAAGGCACCCAAGGAGACTAGGATAAAGAAGTAATGGTCCCTACTGCCGACAAACACCACCCTAAGTCAAAGAATTCTCTAAAGAAAGACTTTTACAAATAATCTGTTAATTACTTTCCAGTAAGTGTTTTTTCCCTTTTTTTTTTTTTTTTTTTTACAAAAATATTTATTGACTATATACAATTGGCAGGCACTGGGCTAGGCATGGGAGAATCAAAGGTTAATAAATGTAAAATGTTCATAAATGTTACTCACACAATAAGCAAAAGCTTACAAAAGGACTTAAATCCTCTCCAAGAATTATTGAAATGAGACTGTAATAATCATGTTATATTTAACCTAAAATTCTCACTCAAAATAAGTGAGAGAAACATCTGCTGGAAGCAGTCACTTTACCATAGAGACATACCCTTCTCCAAGTCAACAATCCAAATATATAATAATATCTCATTCCATGTGACTCGCAGATTAATGCCCAAATTCATACAGGTGGCCTTCAGTGCCCCCTAGGATCTGGCTTCATCTTTGCTATCAAATTGTCTTCCTTTTGTCATGTTCATTCTCTCTGTGCTCCAAACTAGACCATTCTGCAACTCCAGATATCTTTTCTGCATTTGCTTGTGCCCATGATCTCATGCTAGTTTCTATAGAGATTTTTTTTAATTTAAACTTTATTTTTTAATGAAGTATTTTGAGATGATAATAGTTAATAAGATTATATAGATTTCAAGTGTACAGTTCTATAATATATCATCTGTATATTGCATTGTGTGCCCACCCCCAAAGTCAAATCTTTCATCACCATATACTTGACCCCCTTTTACCCTTTACCACCTCCCACCCCCTTTCACCTGGTAACCATCATAGGCATTGTCTGTGTCTATGAGTTTCAGTTTGTTTGTTTTTCTTATTTATTCATTTGTGGCTTTTAGTTTTATACCTGACATATGAGTGAAATCATATGGTTCTTAAATATTTCTGCCTGACATTCTGTTCAGCATGATATTCTCGTGGTACAGATTTTATTTTTTTTTTTTAGAGCCATTTTAGGCTCACCAGAATATTGAGCAGAAAGTACGGAGTTTCTCTATACCTCCTGTCCCCCTGCCACACACACAATTGATGAGTCTATATTAACATATGATATAACCACCTAAAGCCCATAGTTGACATGAGGGCTCACTCTCGGGGTTGACAAATATATAATGACATGTGCCCACCATTGTGGTGTCATTCAAAATAGTTTCACTGCTCTAAAAATCTTTTGTGCTCCACCCTCATCTCATGCTTTTTGATTTTACGTGCCCACCATTGTGGTGTCATTCAGAATAGTTTCACTGCTCTAAAAATCTTTTGTGCTCCACCCTCATCTCATGCTTTTTGATTTTACGTGTTTGCCCATGTTGTTTCTGATGAGGATGCCTTTCCCCACTGCCTCCACCTTGCCTTTTGAAATTGCTGTATATCCTTTAAGATCCATGCCAGATTTCCCTCCAAAACAACCTCAGTTACTTCTGGACTCCTCTGTCAGTCTCATGTATCTCATGTTTACCATCTGCCATACTCCATCTTGTGCAGAAGCCTTTGAGTATAACCCTAACAGCCTTTATCAGACCACTCATTTCTTCTGAGAAAGGGCTATCTCTTATCTATCTTGTGTAAGTTTCACACAGTACTTACCTTGGCATAACACCTGGCATAAAGCAGCCTTTCACTAAACATTTACTAAATTGCTTAAGAATAAATTCCCAGTTCATCGATACTTATCCTGAAAAAGAGAAAGACCATGTGTAGAATTCATTATCATTGTTAACAGTTTTTATAATTCATCAACTACCATGCCCTAAGCCTTTCATGGAAAAGGAAAAGGAAAACTTAATGTCTGATTTGGCTTTTTCTTTGTAGCTGTTGGAGATCTTGGGCATAATTTACTATCACATGCCGATCCTTAGACAAAAGGAAGAAAGTTTTCAGTTTATGCTGGAAGCCGTGTCCCAGATAGCCAGCTTTCACCCAGAGGCTGTAGTCACCAACCTGTTACAGAAGCCCCTGCCCTTCGACAGGTAGAGTCTCACTAAACTGGTCCCTTCTCCCAGGAAAGGCCATTCTGCAAGGCATCAGAAAAGGGTAATTGTTTGAGAGAAAGTAAATAAAGGTTGAAGACATTGCACTTGAATAAAAATGAAAAATTAGCTCTAGTCGGTGTCACAGTGGATAAGGCACTGGCCTGTGAACCCAAAGGTCGCTGGTTCAATTCCCAGCCAGGGCAACACAACCAGGCCGCAAGCCAGGTCTCCAACCATGTCTGTGGCTGATGCCAGGTGAAAGGCAATCATACATTGATATCTCTCTCCCTCCCCTGCTCTCTAAAAATAATAAATAAAATCTTTTTTAAAAAGTAAAAATTAGTGTTTGAATCACAAGCAATGTTTTTCCTCATGTTTTACATCTATATCTACTCCTTGAATGACAGTGAGATTTTTCTTAAACACATCATAGGAACATGATGTTCCTATTGGTTGGCCAGAATACACCTCTTTGGTGGGTTTCTGTCTTGATGGACATTAACAAACCCCAGGAAGCCAAGGCCAGAATGCTGGATTGTTAAATAAAACATCCTTATTACCCCAGGCATGCTAGCATGTTCATCTGTTCTTGAAATTTTGAGTAGTCATTGTGTGGCTTCAGGGTGAGTCAGATGGAATAGCTCATATTCCAAGGAGTTGTGCCTTATCAGCCTCCTGCTTTGCTGCTCTAGGGACACAAAGACACTGTGGAAGGCCCTGGCTGAGTACCCAGCCTCCAGGAGCAAACTCTTGCGAGCTCTGATAAACAAACTGGAGAACCGGTTAGAAGATGACCTGGCTGGCATGGACGCAATTGCTGTGAGTGGGACACCTTGTCTCGCATCTGGAATTGGGACCCACTCCATGCCTGTTCCCACCTGGAACTTGGTGATGTGCCATTAAATCCCACTTGTCCTCTCATGCCCTGATTTTAAATCCAGTCCAGTGTATAACAAATGTAGCAGTGATTTTTGTCTGTGGCTGCCATTTTTAGAAGTAAATTTCTCATCAGCCCAAAGAAAATCTGTCTCTGTTATTTCCAAATTTGTCTTCAAGATGTCTGAAGCACCCTTTTCTGTTGAGAGACCAACCCTCCCCCACCCCACCCCCGTGCTTACACACACACACACACAGCTGGAAAATATTTCATTTTACTTAACTGGTGGCCTCAGGAGTTTGGAGTCATGGAACATGGCAGTCCTGAGAAAAAGTCTGAGTTGAAAAGTTTCCAGGAAGGTCCCCCTCTTCTCTATGTGTTTTTACCATGAACATGGCCAACTTGGGAGGAAGTTGTCTGGGGAGAACACAAAGCTGTCCATCAGCCCTGTGAAAGGACACCCTTGGAGGAAAGGAGCCTGTCTGACCACAAGGCCCTTCCTCCCTGCAGGTGGCCTGTGCCATCTATGAAGTAGTGTCCATAGGCACCCCGATAACAGGCCTGTACCCAGAGCTGTTCACGCTGCTCCTGAAGCTGGTGAGCTGCACGCTGGGCCAGAATATGCCTACTTCCAGCCTGAGCTGCCGGCGGCGGGTGATGCAGCAAGGGGAACGGCAGCAGATTGCAGACCCCTGCAGGTAATGGCTGGGCGGGGTACCCCCTGAGCTATCCTTGTCCCAGACGCAGAGCCGGGTCTACAGAAGTCAAGGCCCGTGTCTTCTTGCATGGCCTGGGCTACCAGTGAGGACACAATGCTCCACCACTCTGCTGTCCCTAAGCCCTGGAGCCATCCTTCCAGAGCCAACGCCCAGTGGAATTGCCCAGAATGGTCACAGAACAATCAGCACCTGCATCTTCTTCCCCCAAGGGCCTGTCTTCTTTCATGGAGGCCTTTCCTGAAGAGCTGGGGTCCTACCCTCTTCAAGGCCATCAGGGGAAGAAGAAACATAAAAACCCTATTTCGCTAAATCTAAGACTTCACCGATGGAAGAAAGCAACTCTATTTTGGGTGCCCTTGAGAAAGAAAACCAAACGATTAAGCCATGGATCAATGCTTTCCTATAGTTTAAAATTGTATTTGATGTTTATCCAAAGAGCTAGTTTAGGATTATTAGGTATGGGGTTTTTATCCAATATTACTCTTGCTCTCTTTCCTCCCGCTTTTGCATAACTTTTCATCCCAAGGTCAAATCAACTTTTAAAAAGATGTGTTAAGCCCTGGCTGGTATGGCTCAGTGAATTGAGCACCAGCCTGCAAACCCAAGGGTCACTGGTTTGATTCCCAGTCAGGGCACATAACCAGGTTGCAAGCCAGGTCTCCAGCCAGGTCTGTAGCTGGAGGCAGGTGAAAGGCAACCACACATGAATGTCTTTATCCCTCTCTGCCTCTCTCCCTTCCCCCTCTGTCTAGAAATGATAAATAAAATCTTTAAAAAGAAAAAAATTAAAAATAAATCAAAAGATGCTTTAAATAGCAGTTAGGCACAACCTGTGTCATTTCAATAGTACGTACAACTTTTGCTGAAATGACATGGGTATAGAGAGCCATTCCTAAATCTATGCATGCGCATGCGTGCGTGTGCACAGACAACAGCAACAATGTCACAGCTACTGTCACCAAACACCATAACACACTGTCCACTGCAAGATGCATCCTGATCTCCTCGGTGTTGTGTTTCCACCCGTAGAGCTTTATTTTCTCATGAGAGGTTGACAAGATTCTGTGGCATTATTTACCAGCTCAAATCATCTCAATGTTCCCTCTCACAAAGGTGTGAGATCATGCCACCTGCTTTTCCCTGGCACAACGTCCACTCAGGCACGAGTGAGGGAGCATTTCGGGGAAGAGGAGGAGTGGACCGGAGAAGCCACAGCTCACTGTGCGGGGCTGACTTCCTCCTGTGATGCCAGCTGGTCCCCACAGGCTCTCAGCTACCACCCTGAAGTGCGTGCAGGACCAGGCTGTGAGAGGAGGTCTCGCCAAGGAGTCGGACGAAGGGGACAATGTGTGGACGCTGCTCCACAGCCCCAGTACCCACCACCTCGGAGTGTGTGCCCTGGCCAGGTAACGTGCAGGTAGCCCAGAATTGAATACACAGGGGAAAGCCAGGAATGGAGTAAAAATGCAGTAAGGGTGACCTCACCGAGAGCAAGTGACTCACCAAGGGCTTATATAAGTCAAGGAGAAGAAATGGGAAGAGATCAAAGGGGTTTGGAAAGGGATGGTAGGATCCGCCCAGAGCTCACCACCCCCTCAAAACAACAGCGAAACACTGAACAGTTCTAGGCAAACCGCTCTCCACCTGGGCCCCCAGTAGGCACAGTTCAAGTCTGAGCCTTGGAGCTCTTCCCTTGAGCATCCCTCCTTAGAGGACTTCCTTTTCTGACAGAGACACAGACTAAAGTTTCCTCCATCCCTGAGGGAGGGCGGAGCCCCCGCCGCTCTTTCTCTAGGCCGTGCCATTTTCCAGGAGCATGGCCGTGTGGCAGCATGGAGTCATCCTGGGCATCATGGAGCAGCTGCACCCATCACTCACCTCTTCCTCGGAGAGCTACCGCGTCACCGGCATGGCGTTCTTCGCTGAGGTAAGGCCAGCAGCCACAGCGGGCTGGCAAGGACGTCCCCTGGGGCATCTCCCTTAGGGACCTCCAAGGGGAGGCAGGTGCCACAGACAGGGCACCTGAGCAAGGAGTGGGAGGAAAAAGTAGAACTCACCCCCAACCTCTTCCTTCCCCCTGGTCTGCAGAAGTCAGCCTCCAGAGACAGAGAATAAATATGAGAGGGACAGAACAAAAAAGGTGCAGCGTACTGGCCCCCACCCTCTAGATTCAGGGCAATCCTAGTTGATCCAGAGAAGGAAAACACCCATTCTCCCTGCCCTGTTTGCCGACTTACATTAATTAGAAGCATCTCCATGTCACCTTGATTAGTGGGCTGTAGTTAAGAGGCCTCTGGCCCTGTCCCCAGGGAAGCCATTCCCTCACCTAAAGGGGAGGAGTGTGTTGGTTTCAGCTGCTGAAGGAGCCTATCCTCTGGAAGCACTGGAACCTGCGTGATGTGCTTGTCTTGATGGATCAGAGTGCCTGGGACACCAACCCCACTCTGAGGCAGATGGCCATCCGAGGGCTTGGTAACACGGCCCATGGAGCCCCTCACAAGGTAACAAGGACAGTTGGCGGGGAGCGGGGTAGTTTATTTAAGGAGCGTTTGAAATACTTACTGACTAGCCCACACTTTGTGGTTGCAAAGAAATTGCGTGCAAATCCAAATAAATTGCTGAAATTATAGCTCTGGAGTAGAAGGATGTGTGACCCTAACAGAATTTCAGTCCCCTTGTCTGGGGTCTTCCACCTTATTCCAGATACACATGCAAATTCAAAGAGCTTGCTTCAAAACAGGTGAAGAAGCATAAGCAGATCATATTAGAATCTATCATCAGAGGCCTGTACCACCTGGCCCGCACCGAAGTCGTCTGTGAAAGCCTGAAGGCTCTAAGAAAGATCCTGGAGCTGCTCACGGACCGAGATGTGAGCTTCTACTTCAAAGAAATAGTGCTGCAAACAAGAACCTTCTTTGAAGACGTAAGTGAGTCAGTTCAGGAGTCTTCCCTCCCCAGAAGAAGTGAGGGAACATGGAGAGACTCAGGTCATGCTTGTAGGAGGCCACCTTGGGTCTCATCCATGTTCCTTGGCCTGGCCCTGAGGTTGCCTACACAGGGGTCACCTGCACAATTCCTGAGACAGTTGTTTGACTTCCTGCATCTCTCTGTTTAAGGGTCCTTCCCAGTCCAGGACTCATAATGGGTCTGAGCAAGTAGGGCCGACATTGGGGAAGGAATCTCAAGTAAGAAACAGGAGTTTGTAGCTAACCTCCCCAATTTTCTCACCCCTCGGGATTGAGCTCCACCTTCCTACAGGGATAACACACTTATCAATATTCCATTTTGTCTCTTCCCTATCTCATCCCCACTCCCCATCATGCTTCCTGGGCTCGCTTCGCAAATAAATTACTTACACCTAAACCCTCATTCTTTGCGTTTGCTTTGGGGGGAACACAAGTTATGACTGTAAGTTATACTCAAGGCAGGACTAAGGCCCCAGTAAAGACACTATCACCTCTAACACTGTCTTTTCCACATCTGAGATTTAAAGACTCAAAACACTTATGTGGTTCATTTCACCCAATAGCTCAAGAGTTAAATTTAGCCCAGAGCATCTTCTTGCAAATTGAGTTTTATTGGAACACTGCCATGCTCACTGGTTGCATAATGTCTATGGCAGCTTTCCCATTTCATCTGCAGAGCTGATTAGTCGTTACAGAAACCAGATGTCCCACAAAGTCCAAATGATTTACTGTCAGCCTTGTAGAGAAAAGTTTGTCAGCCTTCTGATCCAGTCCATAGCCCTAATCTCAAAAAATATCAGGCAGCCATCCTGGGCGAAGGGAGCTCGTTTCCCTTTAGAACTTCTGGGAAACTCAATTTTATTCTTTATTTTTAGTATACGCAGTCGTAGTGTAAAAATCTATTTCATGTCTAACTTAAATCTATTTTTGTGATCCAAACCTGTTTTTCCCTGTTATGTTGTCAGAGGAGATGGAAGAGTTGAAAGATTGCTAGTTGCCTCCTTCTGAAACATTAAGTCTTTATTAAATTAAATTACCTATTTTCCTCCAGTCTCCAGACTGGAAAGTCTTCGTTTCCTTCATTATTCGTCACAAAACTAATTTTTCAGCTCCTTAAGTATTTTATGAGCCAGTGACTGTGTTGTGTCTCTAAATGAGGCCTGAGAAGTAGTGAATAGAATCTGAAGGAAAAAGTACCTCTAAGTCCACACTTTTCCTTTCATTCACTCCACTACTTTTGTTTAAACCTTGTCCTTTCTTCATGACTTGTAGGCAAAATTTCTTAACTGTATGGACCTCTAGTTGTGAGCCTACAATATCTGTCAATAGTCAATGATTCTCCAGTTCTGTATGTTTCAGGGCCCCTTGTATACTTATGTGCTAGCTTAAACCTGACCTATACAAGGAGTTTTCTGCCCCGTTCCAACTATTTTCTCCAATGTATTGTACAACTTTTACAACTTTTAATTCCCATTTTGTTCTCAAAAATGTTTACTTGGCTCCCACTCACTTTGGTATCTTCTGTAAAATAACAAATGTGGTTTTTTTCATTCCACGAATTGGTTGTTGATGATGACCTTGAACAAAGGGCTGAAGTGGTCCCTGCAGAGTCCCATTTGCTTGTTAGGTTTCTCTGGGTTGTTGTTGACCTGGTGGTAACAATTCTCTTGGATCTGAGCCTCCAACAACCACAAGCTCACCTATGATGTTTGTGGTCAAGATAATGTTTCCCTGTCTTATTGCAGAAGAAAAAAGAATCCCAAGTCCTGCTAGTTGTTAAGTTAGACCTTCCTCATTCTTAGTAGGTATCAATTCCCATTGCATCTTCATAAAAGTTTGATAAAACTTGGGTCTCAGCAATGACATGCCATGTATTCTCCAGTAATGCTCTCCTTCTGCAAATCTATTGAACTATCCCTTATGATACTTTGCCCCTGTAGTTTCTATAGGTTAAACATACAAGTTTGTAACCTGCAAATCCTCCCTCCTTTTTTCCCCATATTTAAGTATTTGCCTGGACTTCTCAGAGCATGGCAACACTTCCATGAAATAGTAGAACAGAAAAATATGGCTGCCATCCCACACTCTGGCTGTTTGCTACTATTTTCTACGCTGCCACCCTGAGCTGTCTCTCTGTCTCTCTCTCTGTGACTCATCTTTTCAGCTCAAAACAAGGATGTTAAACGCTAATGGCTCCCCTAGCCCCTTTCTTTTCTGCTCTTTCATCCCCCTAATCCATCGATTCTCCCTTAACCTAGCATTAGATCATCAATTTTGAAAAATTCTAAAGATTATTTTTAAGTAAATACCTCTCTTCCTTTTGGGTACTTTGTTATTGACCTGTTTTCTTAAAAAAAAATGACACCTTAAAAAAAATTATCCTGGACACATTCCTAGTACATTTAAAGTACGTTTATATCACACCAGGTCATGTTTTTATCTAATTTCTGGCCCTTTTGCAACAAATCATCTTTATTTTTTTTTCTGGAAGATCTCAATTAACTTTCTTTTTCATGGCATTTTGTTTGTGTGCCTTCTTACATATTTAATTTGTCATCAAAATTAACTCCTCTATCTTCTTTCCCTCATATGGGGATGCTTTTGTGGGCCCTTGCTCATTGCTAATCTAAATATCTTGCTGCTCAGGACAGCTTTTTTTTTTTTCATGCCTGCACCACCCACATGAGTATTTTAAACCAATTTTTAGACCTTGGGGGAGAGGCAAAAATCCTCCAAAAATTTTTTTAGAGTTTGTTAGAACTCTGAACCTCATCAGCAAAGTATCTGAGGTAATAAGGTCATCTTTCTCTGCCACCTTACCCTTTGGTTTTAGGACTATTGTCTACCATCCAGAACAACCAGCAAGGAAGTTCCATGATTTCACATACACAAGAATGGGGTTAAACACATTTTTGTTTATCCCCTCCCTCTGAGACCCAGAGTCCAAATTTCTGAGCTGCCTGTAATTCCATTAGAAAGTATTTGGGATCTTGGAGAAGAGTCCCAGGCCTTGGGAAATTCAGATCAGAGGCCCCATAACTCTAGGCTCATGAGGCAGCCAGGCTGACCTGTGTACATAAAAAATAAACAGGAACCGTCCCTGGTTTTCTACTCCCTGCTTCTCCTTCCTGTGGTCACATTTCCCCGTTAGCTACTCAAAGGCAAAAACCAAGTCTCTGGTCCTATGGTATCACTTAACCTGCAGGCTGAGGTCATTCAGCCTCTGTAGTGAGTGTGGGTTAGAGTGCTGCTGGGAAAGGGACACGTGGGCTATTGCTGGACTGCGCCAGGCAGGCTGGGGGTGGCACAGGGGCAGCTGGCCAGAAATGGCCTAGCGGGGGCTCACCCGTGACATGTGTCTGTCGCCACAGGAACAGGATGATGTGAGACTGACTGCCATCGTCTTATTTGACACTCTGGCATCCCTAACAGGAAGAAGGTGGAAGATTTTTTTTGCAGAAGAAATTAAAAAGAGCATGATATCATTCCTTCTCCACCTCTGGGATCCCAATCCCAAAGTTGGAGCTGTAAGTGGCCGGTGCACCAACACCCGCTCCACTTTCCCCACCCCTCAGTGGCTGAACATGCTGGTACGCCCAGTCTGGACCTGAAAGCCACTTCTCCACTCCTGGCTTCTCTTTCACTATCCCTTCCCGAGTTTGCTCTTCTTCCCTGACCCTGGGAAGATACCAGCACCAACTACAAAGCCCTTCCCATCACCGGCTTTGCTCCTTTCACCCTCTGGAAGGGGATCGATCCGGTGCTATGATTGTGATGCAGCAAACTCTCTTGCAGGCTTGTCGCGATGTCCTGATGATCTCCATTCCTTTCCTGGGCCTCCAGGAGCTCTATGGGGTGTTAGACTATCTCCTTGATGGTCAAGATCCGCCAAGGGCCAGAGATTTCTATAGGCAATTCTGCATGAAACTGGTGAGTGTGTGATCAATGCCGCCTAAGAAACAATGCAGGTGAGAGTCCTGGCAAATCCCAGAAAGGTGACTAACATGGCGGGGGAGCTCCAGCCAGATGCAGAAGTGTCACAGCTGGACAGCAGTTCACAAGTCCTGTCTGAACTCTGTTCTCCTCAATTCCTGAAACACCTCTGTTGATTCATCCCACATATCCAGTACCTTTTTAATTAATTTTAGGTTGGAAAGTCTGATAGAATAATTAGTAGCTGTGTGAGTTTCACTGGCCTTTAGATGTCCCTTCTCAGGACCTCTAGGTGCTGATTTTCATAAAGGGTCCCTTTCTGGCTTCCCTCTTTGCAATTCCTCTCTCTTCTAGGCCAAGAAGAATCAGGAGATTCTGTGGATCCTCCACACACACTCATTCCCCTTCTTCAACAGCAGCTGGGAGATGATCCGGAGTGCGGCCGTCAAACTCACAGGTGAGGGCACCGCCACATTCTCTACTCAGGTGAGTCTACTCTCTGCCCCCTGTGCTTGGACTGCCAGCTGCTTCAATGCGAGCATTGGTGTGATGGGTATGACAAGGAAGGGAGGGAAGGGGGGAGGGGAGGGGAGTGAGGGAGGAAGGGAGGGAAAGGAAGGGAAAAGAGAAAATGGAAGGGAAGGGGAGGGGAGGGGAGGGGAAGAGAGGAGATGAGAGGAGAGGAGAGGAGAGGTGAGGAGAGGAAAGGAAGAGAAATAAAGGAAGAAAATTTTGTCTTGGAACATCTCCCCTGAAAGCAACAAACCTGTTTGTTTTCTGGCACATGAAAATCTACATCTTCTGACTTTCCAACATTCACTCTCCATACTGGACCCTTTGTGCTTCTGGTTCTAAGTCATTGCTCCTTATTTTCCCCAAGCCTTTGCTCCAAGCCTGCTGCCCCTTGCCTAAATGTTTCCCTTTGCATCATCTCTTATCATAAAACAACACAGCCAAGCTCTGGTCAAGCTGAGCTTTGGCAGCAACATAACACGAGTGGAACATGTGTTGGCATAGGAGCCAGCAGACCTCTGCTGTGTGATCCTAAGCAATTCGCTTAACTCTTCTGCACCACTTCTCCATCTGACCTATAAAATAAAGGAGAGGAAAGTGAATGAATCTCTAAAGACTTCTCATCATGAAATCCTAAATCTTGTCCTGGTGCCTGTTCCAACTGATCAAGCCCACAGTGAACAGGACTACTGTGAGGACTCTTTGTTAGATCATGTAGGAGCCCACAGCTACACTGTCAACTTTTTGAAGACAAGAGCCACACCTTATACACGTTTGTAACCATGACAATGACTAGCACATGTGGCACTCAAGACCCAATAGTCATGGTCCTTGCATCATCCTGGGGTACAGGGGGAGTTGTAGTTTGCTCATTCACTGGCCAGGCCATTTAACCTCTGACCAGCTGCATGACCTCTTCCTCTGTAATGAAATCACCACCCTTTCGTCCTATTGACTTTAGATGCCATTGTTCTCAATTTGACCAACCAATATATGGAGTTGCTAGACAGAGAACAACTGAACACGAGTGAGTATCAACCCCCACTTCTGCCCTTTGTACTGCCGTATTCTGTCGGAAAGAGAAACCAGTGCTCCTCCAAGTTTCATGTTAGCCCAGACATTATCTCTGATGCTCCCTAGACACTGGAATTTCCCCAGGGTGAGAGTGATCCCAGCTCCACTCCTTTGCAGACATCATAGCAACAGACTACAGGTTTCCCCTTGTCTCTTGATCACAGAACCTTCTCTTACCTTATTTCAACTTGTGGTTCCAAATCCCACCTTTCAGGGTAATGTGTGCATGTGGGAGCCTGAGCCCACCTCGATCCTCAGCGGGGTGCCTCCCAGCATGACCCTGGCTCTCCTCACTCGCTGGACTTTGCCATTCTCTCCATTTCAGGGCTCCAAGCACTGCGGCAGGACCCCTGCATCAGTGTCCAGAGAGCAGCTGAAGCTGCCCTGCAGACCCTCCTGAAAAGATGTAAAGAGATAAACATCCTTCCATAAGCCATCAGGAAATAAACTGCTAGGCTCTTTCCATAACTGTCTCCTGTCTTCATCTTCGTGACTCAGACCCGCAGCATCCGAAGGAGTGACATGGTGCCTGGGGCGGGACCTTGAAGTGCTGGTATCCTCCTCACCGGCTGGGGCCTCCTTGGTGGTTTCCATGAGTTAAGAGTCAATCCCACATGTTCACTTGAGCGGGGACGGCCACATGGCTGTGCCATGTGCTAGCCTTCTATCTTGAAAAGTTTAAATCCCAGCAGACACCCAAAACCTACAGAACTTGAAATAATTCTGCACCATTAAGAAAAGGGCCACTGCTATTTTCCATACACAGTTCTCTGTTCTCAAGTACAAGCCAGCTTTGAATGACTACCCACACACTTTTCCTTCTTATAAGCAATCGTACAATAAACTTGAACCTGCCGAGTTCTTTCTTGAATTATAATTTATGTGTCAGGACTATGCCAGCTACTTTTCTACAAAAGATGCTTTCTGACATTCTATTAAATCTCATGGTTTTCTCTGCATTTTTATCCCAGAACATCCTTCTCTGTGTGTGTGTGTGTTAAACTTCTGTATAGCATCTGAGTCATAACTCTTTACTCTTTTCCACAGTGCATATGCAAGAGCTTCCATACATGAAATTACATACATAAAAGGGAATCTCTAATGTAGAGCTTGGCACTCCTTTAACAATACCACCAAGGTGAATATTTATTAGCAGCATTATTAAATTGATCTACAAATTCCTGTTACTTCCATTCTAATCTCTCTATCCTCAGACTCTTTGAGGAAGTATCTCTGGTTCCTAGAAAACCTTCTGAGGACCAAAGGCATCTTTTTGGACAGAGATATTTTTGGCCAGAGTTCATAGATTCAGTCATTTAGCAAATATTTATTGAGTACCAACAATTTATAAGACACTGTTATAGCCCCCGGGCTACAACTATCAGAAGAAAATACTTTAAAATTCTACCCTGGTGGAGCTTATTCTGTGAAATCAGAGTGTGGGTTTTAGAGGCTGGAGCCAGTCTCCAAGATGACACTAGTAATCTCTGCCTCCTGACCCCTTCTATGATGCATAAAAAAATAGAAAAGACCTGTGCAATCAATATTTCAGGAATGACAATGCATGACTTCCAAGACAAGGTCATACATGGTGTTGTACTCCGCTGAGCCTCTCACTTTTGGGGGAGCCAGGTGCTGTGTCAAGAGGACCCCCTAAGCAGCCCCAAAGGAGTTCCAGAGTAAACAACCTGGAAACAACCAGGGTGAACATTCCAGACATTTTAATTTTCCATCTTGGCAATAAATCCATGAGCCCCAGTGAAAGTCTTTAGATGATCAAAGCCTCTGCTGACAAACCAGCAAGATTAGGAAGTAAAATACAGAATGCCCAATTAACTCTGAATTTCAGGTAAACAATGTTTGTTAGTATAAAAGTGTGTCCTGGTTATCACTGGGGACATACTTACAATGAAGAATTAGTTATTGTTTATCTAAGATTCCAGTGTAAGTGAGCACCTTATATTTTATTTGCTAAATCTGACAACGCTTCTTCTCTTTAATAAGAGTCCTGCACCAGAATCACTAAGCTAAACTGGTCCTGAATTCCTGAACCACGAAATCGTATGAGGTAATAAATCTTTCTTGTTCTAAGCCACTGAGTTTTGAGATGATTTGCTGTGCACTAGTGGGTAACTATTACACAGAGGATTCATGATCCCACCAAATTGGTATGCAAATTTCTGTATGTAATTGCATAGGTGCATTTTCTGGGTAATAGCTTTCATTAAGTACTTAATGGAGTCAGAAGTTATTCCCAAGCCTAACATATGAAACGGAGCAAGAAAAGACCACAAGAGATAGGGGTTTAGTTGACCTCTTTTGGCAGGTTATTTTAAGTCAAATGACTTTTCAAAAAAGCTCTGTCCAACAGAACTTCCTCTCACAATGGGAAAGTTCTACGCCTGCACTGATCTTACATGGTAGCCACTAGTCAAATTTGGCAACTGAGCATTTGAAATGTGGTTGGCCTATCTGAGGAATTAACTATTTTTTAAATTTTTAAAAAAATTTTTTATTTTCAGAGAGAGGGAAAGGGAGAGAGTCAGAGAGGAAAAGAGACATCATTGTATGGTTGCCTTTCTCCTGCCTCCAGCTATGGACCTGGCTGGAGACCTGGCTTGCAACCTGATTATGTGCCCTGGATGGGAATTGAACCAGTGAACTTTGGGTTCACAGGCCAGAGCCTTATCTAC
This sequence comes from Noctilio leporinus, assembly GCA_004026585.1. Classification (NCBI taxonomy): domain Eukaryota; kingdom Metazoa; phylum Chordata; class Mammalia; order Chiroptera; family Noctilionidae; genus Noctilio; species Noctilio leporinus. The sequence continues at coordinate 33,676 of PVIW01006988.1, read as the reverse complement.
CAAGCCACCAGCCAGGGAGCTAAATGTTTATTCTTAAATTTAATTAAACATAAGAGGTCCTATGTACTAGTAGCTACAATATTGCTGAAGATATTTTCAGAACAAGAGACAAAGAGTCATGTAGAATTTGGACTAAGCCACCCAAGAACTATGACATTCTCAAAAGTTGTGTAAATTCAATGACAAGGACCTTGACCGATCCTTCTTTATAAATCCCCATTATTACTCTCTACATTCCCAGCACCTGGCAGAGTCCTCCTTATTGTTGATGAACATGAGGTAGAATGGCCACATGTAATGCATATCGCCACTGAACCTTTATCTGTCTAAACCCTACAGAGGAAGCACATGTTCATCAAGTACTATTGGGGAAATTACAGGTTCTTTTGAGTCTCATTCCTGTTGCTTGCCTCACTATTGTCAGCCCATGTAATCATTTTTCAACCATGTTTACTTGAGGGACAGAGAGCCCGTGAGGGTCACAGACTACTTAATGAACTAGCACTGCTTCTCAGAGCTCTGAATCGTGGTGTTTTGCAATGCAGTGCTCTGCCCTTTAACCCAACAGTGAGAACCAATGTTTGCTGGTAAATCAGAAATGTTTTGCTTGGCTGACCCTGCTAAGAAGGCAGTTTCATGAGAAAAGAGGAGAGCAGAGATCACAGATGGGAGGAAAGAAACAGGCTTCCAGGAAATGAAGCAGGAGTATTGCTTAATTGGAACTTTCCCTCTGTGACCACAGTTTTAAAGGATAAAATTCCAGACCATCCACTTCTTCTGAAGCCCTCAAGAGACTTTGAGATTATAGCAAGGATGGATTTTCTCATCAGCATTATTTAATGAGTCCTCAATCCCACTGATATCTTTCATCTTACCTACATATAGAATGGGAGAGGTCCTGGTCAGTCAGACATGGTAGCAACCTTCAGCTAATCAGGAGCTTTGATCTAAGCCCCTAACAGAGGACAGTTTTCTGACAAGCAATTTTATGCAGTTGCAACTGGGAGTGATTGTTTCTTGCCATTTCTCTACTTCACTCATTTACTGCAGATATTCTTAAACTGGAGCAGAGCAGTAAATGAGTGAACATGCAGGGAGTCAAAAGCAACATGAGGAAAAGGGAATGTGTTTTATTACAAAAATTGGGTGTGTGTATGTGTGTACGTGTGTGTGTATAGAAAATGCACAAGTCATGACCTGAGACATAGCATTGGCTATTTATCCAACAAAACTTTCTCCCTTATCTGTATTCCTTTCGGGTAAACTGTCCTGGATTTTATTTATTGAATTATGTGTTATGCTGAAAGCGAGATAAATTTGGGAACACAATTTTATAAATACTCATGACTCATAACTTCCTTTTCCAGCTTAGAGGCACACCAAATACACACACACTCTCTCTCTCTCTCACACACACACACGATAAGAAATCCTTCTATCTACATTATCTACCACCTTCTTCAGACATTCTCCGAGGTAAATTTTGAGGATTCATTGACCAATGCTCTAATAGTTTCTTAACTGCACAGTGGTCAAAAAGAGAATCTGGAGAATTTTGCAATCATCTGCAGAACAAGTGAACCAGAACCTTTGTATTTCCAGAAAGTACACAGGAGAGTTGGAATTTACCTTTACCCTGATCCCAGTGGCATCATCAGAAAAGCCTTAATTACTTTCCATCCAATCCTAAGAGGCTCCGCTAAGGGTCAGGGTCATGAGACTGTGCCAGGTCTGTGGGCAGGGCTTGTGTTGTGGCCATTTTCCAGCCTGTAACATTCTATGGAAGACAGGATAAAGCCCCATGTGATAATAGCAGAAAGGTTTTACTAAGACATAAAGATGGCTAAATAGCAAGGCATGAATATTGAATGACAAATCAAGTTACACTGTACCTAGGAAATAGTGGGAAGCCAAAAGAGTTCTTGGTTAAGGTAGTGAAATGATAAAGTTAGTGGTTTAGCATGGGACTTACAGAATAGACAAACTAGTAAATCAGGGAGTAGGGGATGGGCTTTTGGACTAAGAAAATAAGAAAAAAATGAAAGGGCCAATTACTAGTAATTAGATTGAAACACTAATCAAAAACCTCCCAACTAACTTGGACTGAAATAGCTATGCTTTGTCTTTTGTGCCTTGGAAGTATGTCCAAGTTAGTATTTCAGAATAGCAGCCCTGAGTATGTAGCAAGATACCACCCTCCACAGCTCGTTACCTCTGCCCTATCCAGGAAGACATAGTGCAAACATGACCTCCCAGGCCCACAGGACAGGAAAGAGGACAGCAATGGTATGACACAAGATGAACACTGCCCTGGGAGGCCCAAGAGCCATCTCAGATTAAGTCTTCAGCTGACGAGCTGTGTGCCTATGGGAAACAGGCATTTTATTGAGTGTGTGCTGGCAGAATACTGAGCAAGAAGGGGTGCAGAGCCATCTAAATCCCGACCCTCACCAGTCTAGAGGGGTCTGGGACCAGGTCTCCTCAAAGGTAACTCCCTCTCACATTTAACATATCTGTGCACCACCTCCGTAGTAAACAGCCCATCAATGAGGTTTTAAGAGACTTGAGATCCTTTGAAAGTCTCCTTATCATCACACCACAGTATTTCATCCTTAGGGCTGCAATTATCCAGTGAATGAGCTTGCCCACAGTTTTCCATCACACCTGATTTCAGCATTTCCTCTTGATGCTCAGCATCTGGGAATTCAGTTAGGGCCCGTTATTACTAAAGATTGTCACTGTGCACAGGGGTTGCACATGGTCTCAAATTACACCAACCTGGAGCCTTTCATATGAAGCTTTTGTTTTTTTTTTTTTTTGAGGCTGTCTGGGAAAAACTTTCCTTTGATGAGAAAACTCCACTATTACAGAAAATTCCTTGGACACTGCTCTGGGCTCCCAGCCCAGGTGGCCAGTGGAATGGTCCCTCATTCAGTGTTAATATGCTTCACTTTTCCAGCCCATGGTCCTCTGTCTGAAACCTCACTGACATGTCATGTACCTGAGGCCCCTCCCCTGCAATTCTGTACTAGTCTCTTCACCTAGGGATGCGTGGAAATCACAGTAGTGACAGGACAGTTCTTTACATTTGTCCTATTGCAGGAACCTGACCATAGCCTGTGACTCAAAGGCAACACTGTATTGTTCTTCTCCTGCCGAGCCTCTCACCTTTGCCCATTCCTTTTTTTTTTATTTTATTTTATTGTTGTTGTATTACATACATCCCCTTTTTGCTCCCCTCTGTCCCCCTCCCCACCCACCCATTCCCCCCCAAAGTCAATCCCACCTTTTGTCCATGTCCATGGTTCCTTTATACTAGGTTCTTGTCTAAGTTGCTCCCCTTCCTTGCCCATTCCTTATGAGGCAACAACACCCTTTCCATCTGGTCTTGTTAACCCTTGGCTGAAAAAGGAAATTTTCCTACATGATTGATGTTTCAGTATAAATTGGGAGTTTTTGCCTGTAAGGAATAAATAAAAAAATTTAGGTGTTTCTCTTGTCACAGAGGAGACTCCTATGATCCCCTCAGTTTTCTTGTCCCTAAATGTGCCAACTGCCTGCAAAACCAAGGTAATTGAATGTTGTACTTATGCCACTGGTTTCTCAGATATTAACAGAAATTGCCTCCAACCGAGGTTGCTTTCTGGCTCCATGTACTGAATGAGAAACAGGTCATTGCATTCCTAGCACAAGTAGTGAATACACTTTAACTAGCTCTTCAAGGAAGAAAAATCTCCACGGGCTGGTACCTATTAGGACTGTGGACGCTCTGTTCTGCTAATCCTATACTAAGAATGGCCCAATCTCCTTTTTCCTCCCCTCCCCTCCTCTTCCCTCTCCTCCCCTGTCCTCTCCTCTTTCTTTCTCATTTGTCTTCTGTTGCCTCTCCCCTCCTCCCCTTCCTTTCCTGCTTCAGACAGAAAGAGTAGACACTTCAACTCCTACCCAAAGTGTGTAACAACTTCATTTATTTTCAACTTTATGATGACCACCTTCACTAGCTATTATACTTGCCTTACATATAATCCAAATGTTTATGGTGGGTTAGTGGGTGTGTGAGTTGTGGGTGTAAGAAATTTTGGTGGTCATAGAAAGTATAGCACAAATAATAAATTGTGGGGTTCAACTTGTTTTCATCTACTATTGTACATCTCTCTCTTAACCAAAAGGAAAAGTGATTGATGAATTTATGTGCAACACACAATAAGCAGGGAATGCTGGGTAACCCAGCTGTCCAGCTGCCACAGTGGCCACTTAACAACAGGACAGGCTCACAGATCCCATACGAAGCTGAGATTAACTACAACCTGCCCAGTGGAGAAGGGGACCCTCACTCAAACTAGCCACCTAGTCTAGCTAGTCCCTGGGTAGAGTTCCAGGGATCATTTGTCAGATATTCCTGCTTGCTACTCTGCACCCCCACATTCCCCCTGAATACCAAGACCCTTCCCCCATCCCTGTTTCAAGGAGATTCCTGGTGCCTTGAACTGGGGTTGCGGGGCAGATAGGTTATATGCAGAGCTGTTGGCATTGGCTCACTAAATCTCAGGGCATTGATAATGCACTTCCATTGGTCGGTGATCAGAAAATGAATATGGGCTGTGACACGGGAAGGCACTGGCCAATGCAATGAGGAGACCCTCCAAAGAAGCTTCTCTGGTGACTTACAGAGTCCACATCAACTGTGAGTGATGGTCTGCGGGGTGTGGCTTGGCTCCCCTGCCTCTTTGAAGCTGGTCATGGTTCATGCACGGGCCCATCCCCTCTACCCTGCTCTCCTTCCCCCCTCCAAGGTCCAGGTGATTTTCATCTCTGCATTTTCTGCCTTCTGCTCCAAGGAACTACCCCAATCTCACCAGGTGACCCTTGCCTGGCCTGAAGCAGAGGGGAAGTGGGGAAGTTCTCCCACTCGCTCTGTTCTCTTGGCAAGCAGTTATCCTGTCAAACATAGTCCTTATGGCTTTTTTCAAAGTCCTCTCTTTAGCTCTGTAAGACATTATTTTGGAAGTCTCAAATATTTTTAAAGACTTAACACTGAAAGTTACTTTCTCCTTGCAGACCCACTGGAACACACTTAATTCTCTTATAGGCAATCGTAAATGTCTCCAACTAGAGGAAAGGTCAAGTAGAAGAATGTTCAGAAAAGACCAAAAAAGGCATGAAATTGTGTATTTCAAGACAGCACCTTTCTACTTCATTCACTGTTTCCCTCCTTCTCCCATATCTGGTCATCAATCCCTTACTTCTCCCTCACCAACCCAGTGAAACTTCTTCTTCTTCTTTTTTTTGGTTCTCCTGAATTTATTTATTTATTTTGTTTGTTTATAATTTTTTAAATTAATTTTGTTGTTGTTCTATTACATCCATCCCCTTTTTGCTCCCCGCTGTCCTCTTCCCCACCCACCCATTCTCCCCAAAAGTCAATCCCACCTGTTGTCCATGTCCATGGTTCCTTTATACTAGGTTCTTGTCTAAACTGCTAGAAAGTATTATGCTTAGTGAAATAAGCCAGTCAGGGAAGGACAAATACCACATGCTCTCACCCATTACAGGACAATAATAAACAAAACTAATAGCAAGCAAAACAGAAACTTCTTTCTCAAACTTCACCTGTCATGTCTGCTGGGATTTTTCTTTCTGGGCCTTTCTCCTACAGCACCTCATAACGCCATTTTTTCTGCACAGTTAGAGAAGGGATATGGGGCATAAGGAGTAGACACCTTACTCCAGATTAGCTTAAGGCGAGAGCAGAAACTACTCTGTAGAAGGATGCTGAGCTATCTCCACCCAAATAAATTACTTGTTTAACTCTTTGTTTTGAGGGCGGCCTCTGAGCCTGGCATGTTCTACTCTATCCCCCCATCCAGAGTATAAATTAACTCCATAATAAACTCTAACAAATGTAGTTGGCCTTAATTAAATACTTCTGAATATTATTATTATTTTCAATCAACTTCAACCTACTTCCACACATTATATCTGAAATGTCACTCAAGGAACAATTTGGTATGTAAAGCTTGACCTGGGTGAGACCTGTGAAAGGGCTTTTACAGCCATTGTGAAAGGAGTACAGAGGTTCCCCAAAATGTTATAAATAGAACTACCATATGATCCAGTAGTCCTCTACCTGTGGGGGCACATCCAAGGGAATTAAAATTGAAATCGTGAAGAGATAGCTGCACTCCCTTGATCACTGCAGCGTTATTCACCCTAGTCAAGAAAGGGAAACACCCTGAGTGTTCAGCCATGGATAAATGGACCAAGAAAATGGGGCACACTGGAATGCTAGGCAGTCTTTTCAAAAAAGGAGAAAACCTGGCCATTTGTGGTAATATGGACAGAGTAGGAGGGCATTATGCTAAGTGAGGTAAGCCAGCCAAAGCAATGAAGTACTGTATGACCTCACTTCTATGTGGAGTCTAAAATAGCCAAGCTCATAGAAGCAGCAAGTAGAAGGTGGTTGCCAGGAGCTAAAGAGAAGGAGCAATGGGTAGAGGATGGTCAAAGGGTGTCGATTTCAGTTATGTAAGGTGAGTAAGTTCTGGAGGTTCCCATACAGGTTAGCTACAGCCATGTACATGCAAGCTACAGGGCTCTAGCTAGCAGCCCTGTGTGCTTAAGGTTTTCTAAGAAGAAAGATCTTACGTAGCATTCCTACAATACTAATACTAAGATTAACAACAATAATAATGATAATGGGAGTAGGAGGAAACTTTGACAAGTGATGAACATATTTATGGCCTTGATGGGAGTATACTTATCCCCAAACTCATCAAGTTGTAGTCTACATTACATAGGCGTATCCCTTTTAACATGTTGATCATACCTTGATAAAGTAGTTTCAAAAATAAAAATATATTTGAAAAGAACACATCAGCCATTCTTTGCACAAAGGTTCTTTAATAGTAAACATAATACAGATCAAAAACTCCAAAAGAGAGTATCTTTAATGAGTATTTTAATCATTGTCACTCTAACTAAAGCTTTGTTGAAATGTATTTATCAGTATCAGAAAAACACAGAGATACTATTCATATATAAAAGTGTATTTAGAATTCCACTTAAGCCCATTGGTTTCATCTTTTTTGTTTTGTTCATCGTTTTTGTTTCGATGAAGGATGCATAAGGAAAAAAGTGAATGCCATTGCTCCATAGTGATGTACCCCTGCAGCCCCTGAAAAATGGAGCATGGACCCACATGAGAGAAAACCATTCTCTCTAACATGCAATCGGCCGTAGGTATGAGCTGATGCTTCCTCCTGAAGGAAAGGGGGCAGGGCAAATGGGAGGTTTGGGTTTGACACACACTAGAAAGAGCCCCAGTAGAAGGCTGAATTCTACGTGTTCCCAGACAAAAGGTGGAAGGTACCCATAACTGGGACGGGATGAATTCGGCTCGGACCAGTCATACCAGTGGGTGTTTCCATGTTTTCACACGGTGTGCTCCAGCCAGCAGTGCGGAGCCTGAGGGGACTCCCCGGGCTGGAATGACTGTGTCTTTCTCCATTCCAGGTCCCCTTTGCATTAGAGTTCACTGAGCAGGGGCAGCTCTAAACTTTCTGTTTCCTAATCAAGCTGTGAACGGTCACCCAGACTTTAAGGGTGCAGGACGGCAGGGAGCATTTGAGTTTCTCTGGCCGTTATAACCCTCTAACGCTTCGATTAAAAAGCCCAGGCCCAGACAAGTTGGCAACTTTTCCAAGAACACAGTTAACTCAGGCAGACGTCCATCAGTATTCTTCATCCTAACGGATATGTTTTCAAAGGGGAAAAGAGTGTCTTGTGCAGGCAGCTAGGGGCTGGGGGGCAGTGCCCTGGGGGCCAGGGCAGAGAACATGCCCCCAGCTGGGGAGGCTGATGCGCTCAGTTAGGGCGCTTCCACCAGTCGCTGCTGGGTTCCTTGCCAGCCACTGCCCCGGGGCTATGGGGCTGCCCCCTCGCAGGGCTCTATGCTGGTGACGGAGAGGCTCTGCCCTTGGCACCGCAGGACACCAGCCTTACACTCCGTCATGGTCCGTTCCTCGCCGTTCACCTCCACGCAGATGCTGATGCCCTCCTCCTCACACTCCGCCGCTCCTCTGCAGACACACCTGCTGCCCTGCTCTGTGGAGGGAAGTGAGAGAGGCTGGTGGGCATCGTGGTGATGGGCGAGTCAAGGCCCTGCACCTCCCAAGTCACCACGTGGTGACTGACAACCCACAGGAGCTCCTGCCTCCAGGATGGAATCCACTACCCCCGGGGATGGCAGGAGGGCCAGGGGACAGGCTTTCTGCTCCATGTAGAATAAGCAGATTTGGAAACGGGTGCCAGGTATTGCTTTTTGGACCAGAGGGGACAACAGCTCTTCTAAGTCAAGAGCCATCCAACTCTCTCCTTGTCCAGGCTGCCGTCCCTGCGAGTCAGAACCCAAGTAGGACCTGCCAACCAGCTGGTCAACAAGGAGACCTCAGCAAAGAGCTGAATGGTGAGGGTCAGAGAGACAGAGAACCAAAGGATTCAGCTTTCTTTAAGAGAAAGGACAAGACACACAAAGGGCCACATGTCACACACACACGAACAGAAATTGGCTATGTGTGCTGAAGTTTTGAGGCTGGAACACACCTGCCAGGTGTCTCCAGAGGAGAGTAACAAGGTCATCCAGCCAACTGTAGGGACTGACAAGCCCAGGGGACCCAGACGTGGCTGGAGTTATGAACGCCATCATCTACGCTGAATACAGATAGGGAAACTGAGGGCGGTGCCTCCTCCCCACTGGATGGCCCAGCTGAAACTGAGGTGGGTGGACCACACCAGTGGTCATGGTCAAGGTCACTGTAAGTGCCACTTGGACACAGCACTAGAAATACTGAATGACAACTCAAGAGATTGACTCCTCTTTCTGTTCTTTTCAAATCCTCCACTTTTTCCAGGAGAAAGTGTCAGCTGGGTGCTGAGGTTTTCAGCGCCTGCCCAGCCCTAAACTCCCTCCACCCCAAAGAAACAGCCTCTGTCAGGCTCCCAGCAGCATCTGGCTAGAATCCACACCCTCATTTGTTTCAATATATGTATTTTGACAGTCAACTAATATTTATGGTACGTGAGAGTTCCTTTTAAGGACATGATACAAATTTCTTTGTTTTTTTCTTTTTTTAAGATTTTATTTTATTATTTCCAGAGAGAGAGAAAGGGAGAGAGGCAGAGAGGGAGAGAAGCATCAATGTATGGTTGTCTTTCACCTGCCTCCAGCTACGGACCTGGCTGGAAACCTGGCTTGCAACCTGATTATGTGCCCTGGCTGGGGAATGGAACCAGTGACCTTTGGGTTCACAGGCCAGTGCCTTATCTATTGTGCTACCAGCCAGGGCTCAAATTTCTTTTTAAAAAATAGTTGTCAGTCTTTTTATAAAATTTAGATTTTTTTTACTGACATGCAGATGTGTTTTAGTTACATTGATCCAAAAACAATTCTACAAACAATAGAACACTTCTGGCAGGAAGTCATAAAATGTTTTGAAAAATAGCACAACACAATAAATACAGCTATGCCCTCCACAGCCCCAACTACACAGAGCAGCAGGCAGCTCACCAGTCGGGAAAACCATGCCTTCAGATGGCCCTCACAGGAGACAAGAAGCCCAAAGCACTGCCCAGGAAGAGGGTCTGTGCCACAGAAACCACTGCACTGGACACCAAGTTCTGTTTCCCCCGCCGCACCTCTCCCTGGGCCTCCCTGCCTTATTTTCCTGTGGAACTGGCCCGTGCAGGAAGTGACCAGGGACCTGAAAGGCCATGGGAGTTTTGAAGGCACCTGCACTCTGCAAGTCCCAGGACAGACCAGTGGCCTTGGTAGCTGATTGTCACAGGTATAGCCTAGTTGGTCTGGGTTCTCCTTAGGTGCCAATGGAATCACGTGATGCTAGAGATGGTGCTGTGGGCTCTTGTGCCTAAGTGGACCCTGGGCCTGGGTCCAGTGAGAGGCCATTCATGGAAGGGCGTGTGTGCTCACTAAGGGGCGTTAGCACTACAGCTGCGGACCCAGCCCCAGTCCCTGAAAGTATGACACTTGCCATGGCATTTAGAGCTTAGGAGGGGCCTGTTCCCCAGCAGCTGGCCAGATCCCGGCTTAAAGCAGAGAGGGAACTGGCCACATTCAGTTCAGCACTCAGCCCCTGAGCCAGACGCATCCCTGGGGGATGGGGAGACCCTCTCTCTGCCGGCCCCGCCACATGAGGGCTCAGCGGACTTGCAGTGGTCCATGTAGGACCCCTGGCTGAGCGCTTGCCACAAGGCCAGCTGGCTGCACCATTGGGTGCAGCACCCCTGGTTAGCACTTGGCACAGGTGCACGGCTGCCTGGGGGCAGGGAGGTGGGGTTGAAGAGCTGCTCTGCCCCAGCTTTTCTCCCTTGGGAACATCAAAACTCCAAGGACCTAATATGGATGCTGCAAGGACAGCATAAAAACCATGAAGGCAGAATGGGACTCACTGAGGATTGAGAGGCATTCAGACCAGCAGAGATGGGTTCTTGGCCTCTGGTACTCAACACAACCTGCTTCCCAAGGAAACCAGCAGCGGGCCAGCAGTTCTGAGCCTTTGATGTCCTCAGGGGTCTGCTCTGATCTGCTGCCGAACTAGAAGACTACATTTCTATAACCCTCGGCACTATTGCGTGTGCTGCTTCACAGTTTCAAGTAAGACATTCCCTTTATTCACTCTGGCAGCACAAATACTAACATTGGAACGAAGCGCAGATCGGCACGGACACTGCGCAAGGATGACCCGCAAATTCATGAAGCGAATTTCTTTAAACAAGAGAAAAGAAACAGTCCTGCCTGGTGGCACAGTGGATAAGGCACCTGCCTGCGAACCCAAGGGTCGCTGGTTCAATTCCCAGCCAGGGCACATAACCAGGTTGCAAGCCAGGTCTCCAGCCAGGTCTGTAGCTGGAGGCAGGTGAAAGGCCACCATACACGGATGTCTCTCTCCCTCTCTACCTCTCCCCCTCCCCCTCTCTCTGAAAATAATGAATAGAATCTTTAAAAAAAAAAAAAGCAAGAGAAAAGAAACAGAACTGCCCCTTACCGTCACATTTTTCCCACAGCGGACACGCGCCGCAAGCTTTCCTGGCGGGGGCCGGCCGCGTGCAGCTGGTCAGCGTGAAGTTGCGGCCCTGACAGCGGAGCGCGTGCATCTTGCATACTGTCAGGGGCAGCACTCTTCCGCTTCTCTCGTCCCGAGCACACACGTCCAAGGAAGACCTGAAGGGACGTTTTTAAATTATGTTATTTACAAGATGCTCATTCTCAAAAAGCCGAGGCTGAGGAGTGACAGGGGAGGCTCTGAGCTCAGGGTCACAGGTGTTGGGACCCATAGCAAAAAGATGGAGCAGAAATTCATATTCTCTTCATGGCAAGTGTCCAGTCCCCTTGGATCTTCTAGATCAGGGGTGTCAAACTCATTTTCACTGGGGGCCACATCAGCCTCATGGTTGCCCTCAAAGGGCCGAATGTAATGTGAGGACCACATAAATGTAGCTACTCCGTAACAATTAAGTGAGCTGGGTAGAAACAAGGTGCCCGGCCAACGGTGCTGGGCCTGATAAAACAAGGTGGGGGCCAGATTCAGCCCGCAGGCCTTGGGTTTGCCACCCCTGTTCTACTTGAACGTGTTTTGCTCTTAATTGCTCCAGACTTTTAGAAGCTGAGATATCTTGTGTTGGTCTAGTTTCATTTAGAACAGATCAGATATAGCCAACTGGAAGAGAAGACATGATGTGCTAGGGAGCTAGGGACAGCTGGTGGGTTGAACACAGGAAGAGGACAGAAGTATGCAGAGACCAGATAGAGGTGGGGTGGGGGCTGGGTACAGGACACACACCCCCACGCCATCCCCAACCCCCGACCCAGCCCAGTAATCCATAACTGAATCAACGCTTGTCTTAGTGTGCATGTTTATAAGAGACTTTAGAAATATTTCCATAAATAAGGATCCCTTTTTTTTCTTAAGCATTGGCGCCAAAATGATGAGATCCAGCTTTTCAGAAATGTCACTGATGAAAATAACTACATTTCTGAATGTTCATGGATAGGGAAGGCAGTACTGTCGTGAAAACTTAGATAACAAAGTGTTTCTGTATTGTAAACAAAGTCTATCTTTACTTGTGTACTATACGTACAAGTAATATATATATTATATATATAATAATTTTTTCTCTGACCAAGTGCTGAATTTACTTGAAGTCATTTCCACAGTGAAAACAAACCCTCATATCTCCCTTTTCTCTGCTTATTGAAAATTTAAATATAAGAACTACTCAGAACAGCTTAAAAGGCAGAGACTTTCCAAGGTCACCTTGTGGTCGGCATCTGATATGTAAGCTCACACATGCCACAGTCTCTAAACAGCAGGCTGCAGAAAAACTGCATGAGTCCAGGAAGTTGGAAAGACAATGAAAATGAATCCAAGGAAGCAACGGTTCATAGGAAAACACAGTCGAGTCAGGACATTCAGGCCACTCCCACTCTTTCGCTGTATTCCCCTTTGCACACGAAGTCCCTCCCTGTCAGATAAAACCACGTTCACCGCGATCCATTGTGGGTGTTCACAGAATGGAGTGTCCACTTTGATGATAATCATAATTGAAAGCCAAGTAATTGGCCAGTAAACTTGTGTACTGGATAAGTTTCTCCCACGTGCCTCTCCAGAGTCCCTGTCCCTCGCCCTGCCCTGCTCGGTGGGCTGCCACATCAGTAGACATCCTTGTCCTCTAGCTTTGGGGACACTGAACCACTGGGAATGATGGTAGGACACTGGGAGGGGAGGGGAGTGCTGGTGAGGTGTCTATTCCCCTGGGTCCCTCTTGGGGGTCCTCTGAGGCTCCTCAGCTGCCACCTCCACCCCGCCCTCTGTCTCCAGGCTTTGGGAATGCTCCTCTCTTGCTCTTTCAGGTTTGAACATGGATGTATACCTGAGCTGTGACCCAGCCAGGATGCTGCCCTGTGGCTGGCAGTGTCCTTTACTTTCCCATACCCTAGTTACAGTTCCACTTATCATCCTCCTCCATCTTAATTTAATCGTGCCATCTGTGCCTGGCTGGGTGACGCGGACATCTAGGAACTCCCTTAGGTCTCCCCCTATAACAAACAGGTTTCCAGTTGGATGGGATCTTATAAAGCAATCTAAAGACAGGCATTTCAGGAATCAGAGACCCGCTGCTTTCTCACTACTAGCATTGCTTTATGTCCCAGGAGGATTTCAGCCCTAATCCTCCCAAGCTCTAAATCCTCAGGTGGCAGTTTTGTCCCTTTGCTCAAGTGAGTCAGCCTCTCTCTCACCAGATTAGAACCCTGGTCTTGCCTCCTGCTGTTGGCCCTGGTGACCCAGATAAATAGCAAACAGCACAGGAGCCGGCACAAAGCAAAGACCCTTAATTCTCGGTAACCAGCACCTTTGATCTAACAGACTAGCAGCTAAGGAACTACCCTATTTATCTTGAGTAAAATAAAACAGAGAACTGAACAAAGGCAGGGCTTACCGACATTCATTGGGCAATTTACAAACACATCTTGAGTTCTTCACCTTCTCCCAGGGCTGACATGTGGGCACTGCCGTCGTCAAAGGGGCATCTAAAAAGCAAGAGATACAGGAGGTGCAGTCATCGGGAGAAGAGCTTGTTCGTGGCCAACCACCGATCATTTTCATTGTGGAATCTGGCTCTACAATAGTCTCAACTGCAACAAGTTTGTGCAGGAAACATAGAAAATCCTGGCAAGCATTTCACAAGAGAGAGAGAGCATTCTTCAGAGCGCCCTACAAATCATGTCATTGGTCATGGTGGCTACCATTCCTGGATCATTTACTATTAGCTATGCACTTGTTATACATTGTGATAGTTAACCCTCCCTAACAAATGCCCATTTGGGAGAGGAGGCAAGTGAAGGTCAAGGAATTAGGTGATGCCAGCTCACACATTGAACAGATTGGCCAAGCCAGGATGCAAGCCTGCATCTGTCTGAAACCAAGCAACAGGAAGATGGTATTTAGGGCTCAAGTTGGCAGGACATTCGCTGAAACTGGAATGATGCAAAGATTAGCTCAGGCCTGGGCAAAAATGACACACAAATTTGTCTGAGACACAGACAACAAGAGGAGACTAGACTTTGGGTGTTGGGCACGTAGTAAGTTATTCAGAGATTGTATCACAAAGTTGTATACACCTTAAACTTATGTAATGTCATTAACCAATATTGCGCCAATAAATTTAATTTTGTTTAAAGTTGGCATTTGTTGTGTGGACTGCCTTTTGCCCATCGTACCTTCAATAAAACAAAACAAAACTGTAACTTGACTTACAAATTTCCTGGAACCAGGAAGATATCTAACAATCTCTCTAATGTCCATGCTTTAATATTTACTGTAAATGTCTGGAGGTACTTACAGTAATAAAATCCTTTGCGTTGTTTTGTGGTTTTTTTTACAAACTGATCAGAAGTTAACCATCATTCCAATTTTGACAGGAAAACACGGGTCCAGATGATAAGAGCATAATTTGACCTGCGCTGTTTTGGCTAGGCTGACTACATTATGAATAATCCACGACACTCCCCTAGTCCCCCTGCCAGCCAGCTTCATTACAATGGCACATGATGCATTATAAAACCAGGCACCTGTTGAAGAATACATCCACAAAGCTGTGGGTGCCCTATGAAATACTCTCTAACTGTGGAAAACTTAGACAGGAAAATCTCATGAACAAACCATAAACTTGTAAAACGAGTAGCAACATGAAGTACACCGGCCACATCCTGCACAAGTCCTCCCTCTTTACACACGTCCCTGTAAAGCAATATTGCCCTAATGCTATGCAGCATCTTGAATTGTATCCTAGACCATAAAAAGGGCATTAGTGGGAAAATTGGTAATATGAGAACAAAGTCTGTAGCTTAGTCAACAGTATTATAATAATATTGATGTCTTGGTTTTAACCAACTAAATTATATCAAGTTATATGAAACATTAATGTTATGGAAAGGGAGGTAACAGGTATATAGAGACAGTGGCAATTTTTCTGAAACCTAAAATTATTCATATATAAAAATATATTTAGTATTATCTAGATCAGTGCTTCTCAACCAGTGGCAAGTTTGGCCCCACCCCCACCTGCCAGGACATTTAGCCATGACTCAAACATTTTTGGTTGTCACTGGGGGACGCTACTGACATCTAATGGGTGGAAATCAAGATGCTGCTCAATTTCTTACAGTGCATAGCATACTCCCCCACAACAAAGAATTATCAGGCCCAAAATTCCAAGAGCACTGGAGTTGAGAAAATTTAATCTAAATGTACCAAATTTAAAGTTTAATGCTAAAGCCATGTAAATTATTTCTGCATTATAATTAGAACTTCATTTGCTAATCATTTATAAGGATGATATTTTAGATATTAAGTATTTGTTAAAAGTTATTATAATTTGTGAAAATTACTTATAGACTGAGCTAGACCAAAAACTTTTGCATTTAAAAAGAACATAACTTTGTATCCTTCATAGCTCAATTAACCAAATAAACATGTAATTAGGGCCCACGGAGAGTATGTACATTTACTATTTTAAAACCAAATTATCTTCTAATCAAGACTAAATACTGATTGGGTGGGGACTGAGTGTTTACTAGGTACAGAATTTCAGTTTAGGAGGATGAAAGAGTTCTGGAAGTGGATAGTGGTGACACACAATGTGTGTACTAATGCCACTGGACTGGATGTTTAAAATGGTTAAAATGGCAAATTTTATGCTATGTATATTTTACCACAATTTTAAAAAAGGACTAAATATTTATATAGCAGGTATTTTAAAAAATTAACTTTGAAAGCTGACCAACTTGGACACTTTTTTATGATAGACTTATTTTAAGGGTAGTTGTTATTATTATGATGATGATGATGAAAATATGCAGGTCTGAAAAACATTCTTGATTAAAACTTAAATAGAATTTGCTACTGAGTAGGAGAAATTTCATACCACATTGTGCTACAAAACAGCTGAAGCAGACATTTTAGAAAGATAAGTGTATCACCTCTTTTGGAATTCGAAAGCAACCTTATCAACTGTGCATTGCTCTCTTTAACTTTAGAATTACTGGCCCAGATCCATTACTTTAAATATGCAAATAAGTTTGAAATATGCAAATGAGTGTGTTGTGCGTGACACTGAGCCCAGGTAGGGCTGGGCTGGGTGCTGGGCCATCTGTTGAACAGGCCAACTTCTTCCTGTCATCTGCAATCTCTTTCACAGCACAGGTCAGTCACAGAGTGCTCCATGCAGCCTGCACTTGCAGTGGTGCCCATCTAACTCACCCAAGAGTATCCCTCATGGAATCTAGCACTCATTCTCACTAGAAAAGACGAGTTTCAGCACTGAATTCAGAAGCATACCCCGGAGAAATAAGAATACCATATAAAATGGAACGCAAGAGAGTTTTTCTTCTTTTCTGTTTTTAATGATTTCAAACATTTTTCAGTTATTTAAAACGTAAACAAAGAAGAAATAAGAGGTTATTTTTAAAAAACAAATCCATTTCATCTTTTTTTTTAAATTTTATTGTTGTTGTATTACACCCATCCCCTTTTTGCTCCCCTCTGTCCATCTTAATTATGTTTAAAAAGGAAATGGCTTGGCTTTCTAAGTCTCTTTCCACCTTAAGTTCTTTAAAAAGACATTTTAATTTGCCTAATGTTCAAAATACTAGGTTTTTGGATTTACACTATTCAGAACAACTTCACAAACCACAGCACTTCTCCTTTAATAACTTTTGCTTTGCAGCATTAAATGTAAATGGTTTTAACTTTTTAACTTCAATAATACTAACAAAATCTCTGAAAGCCCATAAATAAAACATACAGAACTTTATATAATTATTATATCCATTTTGTACTTAATAAAAGCATATTTAAAATCAGGAGGAAACCAGAATTTAGTTTTTCTAAATCTTTTTTCTTAGCACTGTAAGTGATACAAAGCTAATCTTTAATATAAAAGATATTGGTTAAAATTTAAGAATCACCAAGGCTATTCTTGCCTTTCTTTCATTCCAAGAATCTGTGTGTACCATGTAGAAAAGTTGTTATTTGGTCTATGAACTGACCTTCTTCTTATGGAGGGACAGAAAGGCAAAATGCAACAGTTATGGTGATTCAGTATTATAAAGGACCACCCCAAGGACTGTCAGTCTCCTGAGTGCAGATGTTGTTGGACAGACCTGGACTGCTCACCTTTATGCACACAGTGAACATCTTTGATCTCAGGACTCCACTTCAGGCTGGATCCACAGAGAAATGTTGAAGGACCCTCTAAGGACATGCCGCCTGAACAGGAAAAGGTCACCTTATCGCCAATTGTGTAGGAAGGTTTCTCGGGGTGAGTCTGTATACCATCCATCAATGTAGGTAGAACACAGGCGATTTCTAAGGATTAAAAAAATAATAATAACTTGAGCAGAATACGAGCATCATTGCTTTCCTAAACCATCTTTTTAAAAACATGACAGCCTTGAAGGGTACTGATAGATTTGCTCTGCTTTTTCACACTAGAAGATAAGACAGGTCCCACTGTGCTCCACATAAAATTGACCAATGAATGACTGAAGACCAAACTAGGTCTCACCCTCCATGCTTACCCTCAAATCAATATGACAACTTAAAGTAAATTAGCTTATAAACAGGGCCCTACAGCCCAGTCTTCTGTCAAAACCAGACTTTTTCCTGCTGCTATTTATCTCTCTGGTCGGGTTAAGTCCCACTTAGAACTTTCCCAAGAACTGTGTTCATTTGTGTATCATTAGCATGTAATCAAATTGGATATTTTACTATCTGAAGTCTCTGAAGAACTGCCTTTAATCTTGCAACCATATAAGTGTGAAATGTTATTTGGTTTCTCATCTCTTATCTTTCTTGCTTGATTAGTTCAATAGTTCAGATTTTGTACTTGAGAAAACAACAAAGAGAAAAATGAGAAGCATGTCTAGTGATGAAAAGCAAGTCAGAATTCATGATTTAAAAAAAATCTTAGCAATGTCTCTCATGGACAAACATCTACAAAATACTGCTCTATTTCTGCACCATTTTCATCAGAAAATCCATTTGTTCACTCATTCAAAGCAGCATCTATTAAGTGCTTTTATTTTGTCAAGTATGTGTGAGCTGCTGGGGATACAAGATACAAGTTTCAAAGGTCCAAATTCCAAAGAGAAAGGAAGTCTAAACTGGTGATGACAACACTTGGTAATGACTTTCTCCTTAAAATATTTGCAAATTTGGGGAAGTGGTATTGAACGCTGCTAAACTGAGTAGAAAAATGCAGCTTAAAGGCTGAAAAGTTAAGTGGAATTTTGGGCTGTCTCGTAGGACTAGGAGATAAAGAATTAGAGCCCAGTCCTATCAAGAAGAAAGGACCTATGTAGAAATTCCTATCACAATTTCAGTTGGGGCCCCTTAAGGGCTACACACTAGGAATAAAGGCAAAGCCTTACCAACCGCCAGGAACAAAACAAATCTCCTCTCAAGGAAGATACCATCACCTAGAGACTCATATTATTTCTTTAATTTTTCACACATAAACTCTAGCATTCAATCAAAACTAATCTAACAGTCAAAAAGTATAAGAATTGATGAAAATAAAATAACAACTACAGAAGCAGACCCACAGCAAATACAGATAGGGGAATTAACAGACTTGGACATCAAAATAACTGTGATTACCACAGTGGGAAAAAATAAATCACAAGATGAGAATTTCAACAGAGAATTAGAAGCATAGAAAAGTAAATAAATGGAATATCTAAAGTTGGAATATAAAATTGAGTACTCAGTAGAGCTCTTTAAAGTGTATTATACAACTATACAGAAAATTAACAAAGTGTAAGATAGGTCAATAGAAAATTTAGAATGAAACAAAGAGAGGAAAATGATGTAAAACTAGGAACATAATGTACACAATATATACATAGAGTCTAAAAATGTATCATTTGTGTCTCATGATACACATGAGCACACATGAGCAAGAATGGGTCAGAAGCAATGTTTTAGGTGGAAGAATGGGTCAGAAGCAATGTTTTAGGTGGTCATGAATTTTCTAAAACCGACAAAGGAACTTAAAGTTCAGGTTCAAGAACTGCTATGAGTATCAACCAGTATAAATACAAAGAAAATCACACCAGGGCACATCAAAGTATAGATGCTTCTGGAAAACAAAGACAAAAGAAGAGAAGAAAAGAACTTACAGGCAATGTAATTAAATATTTAAAGAGTTTAAAGAAATAAATGCTAGCTTATTATTCCTTACCCAATAAAAATATTCTTCAAAAATGAAGATAAAATAAAGACATTTTAAGACAAACAAAGATTGGGACAGTTTTTCACCAGTAGATTCACAATAATGGGAAAGAAGCTCTTCAAGCAATAGTATCTGATTAATCTTTTTATAGAACCAGTTTTGGGCTCTAATACTCCAAGCTAGGCTATGTTTATATTCCATGTCAGTAATTTCTGCTCAAGAACTTCAGACAGAGACAGAAAGACAAGACAGAGAAAGAGAGGAGGTCCTACAAACCAATAAGAAAAAAGACAAACCTTAAAAATAGACCAAAGATTGGACAACCACTTCACCAAAGAGGATAGCCAAATGACCAATAAATAAGTGAAAACAGGTTTAACATAACTATTCATCAGAAAATAAAAATAGATTTAAAAAACACACTCACTCATGTAGCTAGCAATGTTAAAGACAGATTATATTAAGTATGAGTGGATACAGAGCAATCTTAATTTCTCAGATTTTGGTAGGGATGTAAATTGGTAATGATCACATGGAAGACTGGTAGCATCTTCTAAAGTTATATGTAGATGAACCCTATGAGTCAGAAATTTCACTAATAGGAATATGAGGTTTGTCCCAAAAGTATTGACTGTGCAAGCTGTTTTAATTAGATTGACGTTGGCTTCATACTTTTAGGACATGCCTCACATATGCAAGAGAAAACATGTGCTTATGTTCATTAAGGCATTTCTTACATTGTACAGACCATTATACAGGAAAAATATATTTCTACACTCCGTCTATCCATCTGTGGAACAAACTTCTATTGCAGTGCAGCTGAGATGGAAGCCAAAGAGTAGTGTTAAGGTAACACAAGATGGAACAGAGCAGGATCCAAAACATTTAAGGATGTAGATTAATTGTGGTACACTCCTAGTAATTGAACTTTAGAGGATGTCTTGGTGGTCTTAGTCAGAATGGAGCTTCCTGGACAATTCCAACTGGTCCCAGAAACTTTAAAATTGCAGTAAAATGTGCCGCACCTACCAGGAACTCTATCAACTAGAGAATGCTGAGGGCTTCCTCAAGGCACTTCTGAAACTTAGGATCATAAGAACCCTTCAGAAAAGGGAGGTCAAGACATGGGGCAATTATTTATCTTGATCCATTCTCTTCCACATTATTATCTCATCTTAAATTTTATACTACAGATGAGGCCACTCACTCTGACAATGCATTTCTCCAACAAGCCACTGTAAATCATCTCCACATCTGGCAACAGGGTCTCCAACAAGAGAGTATCCCTCACTGCATGCATACACTACATTTTTCCCAACAGGAAACGTGGCATCTTCACCCTAAACAGAAACAAAACAGAGGGAAAGAGCATGCCTAGTTTTCATTATCAAAATGTTTCTTTAGATATATTTGGTCTATAAATCATGCCTTCTTTTAATCATCAGGCAACTAACATTCAAACCACTGATTTATTTCATAATTATTTATAAAAATATTTTTATAGTCCTCGTGAACAAACACTTATCCTACCATCAACTGAAATAAAGCCATTAATGTCAATGCACTATAATTTATTGATTACACTCAAAATACCAAGCACTGTACTAAGCATTTTACTAAAATTTCTTTAGTACACATTGCCCAAGTGACTTCTTTCCCTTATACTCTTAGTTAAAGGCAGTTTGTTGTCAAATTTTGGAAATGTCCTTGCCAGTCAGCCTTTCATGGTAAGGTGTTAGGGACTGTTTATTGGCAATGAATGCCTTTATGAACAGACAGATAGGTTCAAGTCTCATCAGCATGTTTATGAAAGTCAAGTTTCTCCCAGATGACTTTTGGAGGAAGCATAATGCTAACTTTCTCCCACCCAACCTTGTAAGGAAAGTGTTGCTTGGCTGGGTTAGATTCAAGGGCATGTCATTAGCCTCTAATGCCAGGAGATGAGCTTTCTCAGTAAAGCACAGAAGAATCTGAAGTCTGAGCCTTGAGTGGGCAATCAGGCTCATTTGGGGTCTCTCTGGGGAGAGGGCTTGGAGATGGATGGGCTATGTTACAGGCATTAGAACAAAATTCCATGGTGCCTCCTTCTACTCATTGTCAGCCTTGGCCCAGTCTGGCTCCTTCATGGAAGCTGGTAGGAAACAGAGGCACAGGTTGACATGGAGATAGGAAGAAAATGGGGGAAAACACTCAATCTGCTTTTTTATTCTAGCTTTAATGCCTTACAAAAAGGGCTCTTGTATGGGGAAGCTGAACACAGCAGTTTGTAAACTTGGCTCAATATAAAAACTGTGAATAGTAATTTAGAAAAATACAGTCTCCCAGAATCTACTGTAATCCTACAGAGTAAGGAAAAAAATGAAGGACAAAGGGCAAGCGGCTCTATTGTTAAGGTCCTAGGTGACTCTGATGAAGCCAGTCCATGGGCTTCTTATGGGACATCACATGCACTGGAGTTTGGGACAATAGCCTCATGGTTTGCTAAAGTATATTGGTCTCCTTGGTCTCACTCTCTGAGCATATGTTACCTTCAAGAACTTCATGGATTGTAGTGACTATCGCGAGAAAATACGAGAGTAATACTAGGTTCATTGCTCTCTCTGAACACACACACAGCACTCTTCCATCTCCCAACAGTATCCACATTTGGAAAAATGTGAGCAAAATCTCAGTGCATACATGATCTAGGGCATGCAATTTGAGAAGCAAACTCATTCATGGAGAAAGGCAAGGCTGGCCACACAGACAGAAGACAGATGCACAACATCTCCTGTGTGAGCCAGGAGAAGACTTCACTGGGCCTGGGGCCCAAGCCGCATCATAGCAAGGGGTGTGAGGGGCACAAATTAACAGGGTCTCAAAGCCAAGAAAATTCCCTAGAATAACAAGTAGCAGATGGTGCATGTTCCTTCCCAAACAAGAAAATTGCCCAAAGCGCAATAATCCATATTTTACCAACACTGGCTTAATGTCTGATTGGTTCCTGGAATAAACCTGATACTTCATCACAAACCCCATTTTATGGAAAAAATTTTTAAAAAAGTCTTCTTTTAATAGCAGGAGTAGGGAGTGTCTGCATCTTGAAGAACTTGCTTATAGATTTCTATTTTAGTGGGAATTGAAATGTTTAGCCATCTTCTGGCATAATTATACTTCTAATTCATTGGGTGGCAGTATTGATTTATCTTGCTGCAGAAGATACACTGCCTTCTGCAGAATTCTAACTGCCTTGGGCCAAGGAACAAAAGTCATGATCTAAAACTCCAATTACTAAAACTGAGATGCACACATAAAATAGCTTTAGCACCATTTCATCATAAAGAAGGACATGGATCATGACAACAGAAGAGACGTAGAATTTGAAGCAAAGAGTATACGTAAAGGAAAACTATCTCTCTCACATAACCAACTTGAACAAATCCATGGTTCAGGGCTGGGGGTGGTGGACAGAATTCCGTTGGACCCAAAGGCAAAGGAAAACAATGTGGTTCAAGCAATCTGGAAGGGAAAGAAAACAAAATATAATTAATGTGATATATTTCCACAGGATAATCAATATTTTGCACCACAGCAAATTTTTCACTTGCATCTGAAAGGACTCTATTCATATAACTTCATTGATGTGATCATTTTGTCACTGTCAGGACCAAGTATCTGATCACAACATGCCATAGACATGACAACTCAAACATAAATTCAGGCTTGCAAAAAACAGCCATTAGGTCAGTAGAAAAGAAATAGCTGAAAGAAAAGAAAAATAAATAAAAGTTATAGGGCAACACACCTACTTCTTGTGATTTTTAAAGATCACCTATCTCAGACCTACTTTTTCTCCTGCTGTTTGATCCTGAAATTCTTTTAACATAGACATAATTCTATATTAAAAATAAGATAGCTTGATTTTAGTGGTTTTGCAAGAAATCAACACAAAATAGTAACACTTTTGACTAAGCTTTTATTATGTGTTTGGGATTTTGACAGTCACTCTACAAAGGTGGATTGCTGCTGTTCACTGCAACCTATGAGATATGTGGAGAAAATTCTCCCTCTCAGAAAGTTTGAATAAGTTATTCAATGTTATGAGGTAAAATATACCAGAGCTGGATCCATGTCTAATTAGTTACTCAGGCTCTGAAAATTATTTTCTTTCTTCCTCTCACAAGGCAAACTCGGGAGGGAGCCCATGGTCATAACAGTGATAGCAATGACACCCACCATTAAACAATGTCTCCCAATAGTACCCCTGAGGCCAATGGGTTGCCAATTCCACTCCACAGACATGGAATCTGGAGGAAAGCATCAGAAATAGCCTGTAAGACCTGCCTCCTCTGAAACTCAGTTACTTAGACTCTGGCCACACTCTGAGGAAACTCAAGAATGTAAAGGATTGATCATCATTCTCTTCTTTGTATGAGGACAAGGGGGAGATATTTCCTCCTCTGAGACCAAGAAGAGTGAAAATTCCTTCAAATCAATGAAATGGAATACAAGAAATCAAAAAACAACCAATCAGAACAAGAAATTCCCCAAACCTAAGGACAGTATAAGCAGCCTCTAGGACAACTTCGAGAGGTCCAACATTTGCATCATAGGAGTGCCAGAAGGATAAGAGAAAGAGCAAGAAATTGGAAATATATTTGAAAAAATAATGAAAAAAAAAACTTCCTTAATTTGGTGAAGGAAATAGACATGCAAGGCCAGGAATTAGAGAGTACCAAACAAGATGGACTCCAAGACACATCATAATTAAATGCCAAAAGTTAAAGATAAAGAGAGAACCTTAAAAGCAGCAAAAAATAAGAAGTTAGTTACCTACAGGGGAGTTCCTATGATACTGGAAGCTGATTTTCTGAAAGAAATTTTGCAGGCTAGAGGGGATTGGCAAGAAATATTCAAAGTCATGAAAAAGTGGGACCTACAGCCAAAATTGATCTATCCAGCAAAGCTATCATTTAAAATGAAAGGGCAGATAAAGAGCTTCCCAGACAAGAAAAAACTCAAGGAGTTCATCATCACCAGACTATTATTATATAAAATATTCTAGGAGTTTATTTAGGAAAAAGGAGAAAATTAAAACTATGAACAATAAATTGGCCAAGAAGTACTATCTATGAACAATTGAATCTAAAAATCAAACTAAACAAACAAGAAGAACAGAGACAGAATCTTCAATATAGAGAGCATTTTGATAGTTGCCAGATGGGAAGGCCTGTGGGGGGATGGTTGAAGAGGTGAGGGATTTAACAAGTACAAACAGATAGTTACAGAATCGCCATGGAGATGTAAAGTACAGTGTAGGAAATGGAGTAGCCAAAGAACTTATACACCTGACCCATGGACATGGACTAAGGGGCAAGTGGTATTGCAGAAAGGAAGGCAGTGCTGCATGGAGTGAGGCAAAGGAGGAAAAATTGGGACAGCTGTAATAGCATAGTCAATAACATGTAATTTTTAGAAAGAGCACTGGCTGGTAGCACAGTGGATAAGGTGCCAGTCTGTGAACCCAAAGGTCGCTGGTTCAATTCCCAGCCAGGGCACATACATAACCAGGTTGCAAGCCAGGTCTCCAGCCAGGTCCTGGGGGCAGGTGAAAGGCAACCATATACTGATGTTTCTCTCCCTCTCTGCTTCTCTCCCTTCCTTTCTCTTTGGAAATAATAAATAAAATCTTTTTTAAAAAAAGAAAAGAAAAAAAAGTTAAAGAGTTTAGCCTTAATTGATAGGCTTAGGTGACTAATGCATGTGGAAAGTTGGTATTCCAAAATTGTGAAGCTTCACATAAAATTTCTTTCCTTTATCACCAAACCCTTGCCTCTGAAATTTTGCCTAGAGGGCAGCAGCAGGCAGCAGGACCCCACTTGCTGTTTAGTAACAATCTTCCCAGAGACGTAACTCAGCCCAGTACCCTCCTCTCACCATAATTCCACCTACTCCACCTTCCTCAGTCAAGAGCCATGGTTTACATTACATTATGAAGTACCAGAGACCTAAGAATAAGGCATTGCACCTCCAGATTCCCAAATAGCATACTTTTTCCAACTCCATAATCTTCAATTTATCTGACTAGAACATTCTGTCAATCCCCAATTAGAAGAGGTTAGTAGGACAGGGTATGATTCACCACCTAAGTATTTCTGAAAGAGCATTCACCTGGTCTTGGCTGTAGGAAGTGAATGCCAGACCACTGGACTAATTGGTTAAGATGGTCCCCATCTCTATACCTACTCTGAGACACAGGTTATGCTTCCATAACAGCAAGTGGTGGCACTGAGACCTGTAACATTCGTTGCCAGGCTCATGAGTAAAGATTGCAGAACAAGGTTTTTCAATATTAGAAACGATAGATATTTTTAGATCATTTGCTAAAATTGCAGTATCCTTCCCACAATGTACAATAACTTCTAAGGACCTGAAGTAAATTACTTTTTAAAAAAAATGGATCCCCAAAGGTTACCGGTGGGGAATTTTTGAAGTATGTCC
This sequence comes from Noctilio leporinus, assembly GCA_004026585.1. NCBI lineage: Eukaryota > Metazoa > Chordata > Mammalia > Chiroptera > Noctilionidae > Noctilio > Noctilio leporinus. The sequence continues at coordinate 7,888 of PVIW01006988.1, read as the reverse complement.
ATATGCAAGTAGCAATCAAAGAATTCCCGTTTAAAGGACTGTGGACTCACTGGGAAGACAACAGGGCATTAAACAAAAGGACTAGCTGGACTATTCTGACTCCATGTCAGGAGGAACTAAGTCAGTGGAAGGAATCACAACGTGATATTCCTTACATAACAATGTATTAAACTCTGTTAAAAAGTCAGTAGCCCGTCTCAAGCATCTGGCCTTAGAGCGATCCCTAAATAAATAAATAAGAAGGCGAGGTATGTGAAAAAGTAATACAACTATTATTGAATGCGTACTCTGAGCCAGGCACGCTTCGTGTTTTTCAATTCTGACTATTTCCCATTATCATTGCATCTACGACATGATCTTAAACGTGAAAGGTGTGACAAGTAACTTGCCCAGGGCCACACACACAGCAAGGAAGTGCCCGGTCCCTGTTGTACACACCACCAACACTGCTCCTGGCATCTGCGGGGCCAGACTGCCTCCCGAGTCCCCGGCCTTTGGTACCAACGTCAGGAAAACTTGGAACTTGAGCACCAGGCAGCCACGACATGTGTCGGTCCTTCAACTGACACAGGGCTAAAGGGCAAAGCGGTCCCTGATAAAAATCGCCATTAAACTTTTCAATCTTTTGGCGCAGTGGTGCCTTGCTCACCGCAGGTGCCGCAGCTCCTCGTCCTCATCCCCGCACTGCCGGCTCTCCACCGTGTCCCCAATGCAGGACACCCCGCCCCCGCGGGGAGCTGGGTTGCTGCACGCCCGCCGCCTTGTTTTCCTGCCTTCCACGCAGGGGCTCCAAGAGGACCAGCAATTCCAGCCTCCATCCACCTTTCCTGTGGAGCAAGACGCAGGGTGGTCAGCGAGCCCTTGGGGAGGAAGATGTCAGGTTGGTGCTAACCTTCCTGCTCACGTGGCCCCTGGGGGAAAGGACGATCTGGGGACTTGACACCTCCAGGGTCTGCTGAGGGCGTCCCTGCACACCACCCCGGGTTGTCTGCATCCAGGCTACATTCACCAACATCTTACAGTACTATCATAAAGTTGTTTAGCGTTTTGCAACCGTGACAAAGCACTGTCACGTACGTTCTGTCATTGATCTCTTTCCCACAAGAATGAACCCCTGCGAGGGAGGGGTCAGGTGCCATTCTTACCAGAGAGGTGGGGAATCAGACACAAAGTGTCAGGGCTGACACAGTCACACGCTGTCACGGCTGCTAAAACCCCATCCAGCCTGTAACCTGGTGTTAGGGCTGAGTTCGGGTTCTTTTCATCACCCCCCACCCCCCAGTTTCTCAATAAAGCAAGTAAGTTCCTATTGTGAAAGCAGTGGAAGGGCGGGAGAGGGGCATAATGTACAGGTACTTCAGGCTGCCAAACCGGGGAGCACTGGACAGAGTAAGGAAGCATGCCAGCAGGTAAAATGCTCTTACCTCCTATCCGCTCCCTTTCCCAATAGTGCCAAAAGCACTTCCTCAGCCCACCCTGGCCACCCTCCACCTCAGGGCTGATGCGTGACTTTTGGTGTTCCCCCGTCATCTTTTGGGGGGGAGGGTGCAAAAGAGAACTCAAATCCTATTCTAAGAACTTGGCTTGACTAGTCAGAAACTGATCTCAGAAACCGTTCCCCAAAGCATGATTTTCTGGTACTGGATGGGTGTGTTCATGTTCCTTAGGCTCCTTATCGATTTCTGCTCAGCAGCCGGTGCGCCTCCTTGCCTCCTGCTCCACCCCCATGCCTCAGAGCCATCCACCAAAATTAAGTTGTGTGATATTTTCTCGCAATCTTTCTTATGCTTTGTTCCATAATTAGAAACAGAGTTTAAAAAGTAGTCCCCTGAATGTATCAGTCAAGTAATATTATGGTTGCTATTCCACTCCTTACCAGCAGGAGTTTTAACAGAAAAAAAAAAAAAAACAAAACGAAACTGGAAATCCAAGCCTCAAAGGAAAGGGTCAATGGTGGCATTTCAATTTACCAGGACAGGCCCCCTGGGGAGTCCTTTGGAGGAAAGGATGCCTTCCTGACGCTTGTCTAAAAGCATCATGTATCTATTCCTTTATCAAACATCTATTAAGTGACATCTCTAAATCAAGCTCTACGTTAGGCTCTGGGAATGAAGAAATCAAACAGTCCCAATGGTAAGAAATGAGCTTTCTAGAGGAGAGACACATATAAATACACAAATTGTCTCATGCTTCACCTGCTCATAAAGTGACTTCACGGGGTCCTGTGACTCCCGAGCACACTGTGACTCCCAGATGTTCAACAAGTGAGCGAGTAACGGATTGATGGTCCGGAATACAAAATAGGAACAGAGATGTTTCAAGGGGTGTGCCATCAGAAAGTTTAGGCAATGCAGAAAGCCCCACAGAAACTCCCTTGTGACAAAACCTTAATGAGATGACTTTGGAAGGATAGATGGTGTTTAGGCGTTAATCAGTCTACTGGGGGCAGGCGTGGCAGGTGTGTTCATTCAGACAGAAAAATGGAGACAGCCAAGGGTCTTGGCCTGGTATCTACAATCCGGAAGAAGAATAGGGAAGATGCTAAAGTGAAATGCCCGGCGAGACTCCCTCCTGTCTATACAGCAAGAATCGCAACCTCAGAGGCTAGAGAGAAGGGGGAAGCCCCTCTCCCATGGGTCCAGCCTAACATGAGAAAACCAGCATACTGACCTGCTTCCTCCTGTACAAGGACCCCTTGCTCACACGCCGCACCATATGTGTATGGTTTGCACTGGCACTGGCACTTGGTCCCCTCCACAATGGGGAGGCCACTGTTTTGGCAAGGCTGGCAGTGGCAGGGGTCATATTCATCCAGGTACTCCTCCAGAGCGCGTTTCAGGTACAGCCTTTTCACTGAGGCGCAGGGCACCTCCTTCACCAGCTCGTAAAGAGGTGTCAGCTGTATGAATGAAGGCATCACCATCAGAAATCAGGGTTCTAGATGACAGCATTTTCCTTTTGGCATTTAAGCTCAGTCCCCATGGGGGAAAAAAAAGCCACTCTTACATTAGCGCCAATTATTTCTTGTTCAAAATTTTTTTTTAAAAAAAAGCAATTTACATTCTTTGCAAGACAAATCTGGTGAAAATTAGGACCAGCTAGGGAAGGAATATTTTTCATATCTTGTGTACATGCATAAATGTTTTTCAAAAAGAAGTAGGACATTCATTTGCTAGTTATTGAAAGATTACTTTGAAAACAGTACGTTTCCACCCCTGCAGACAACAGAAAAGGAAATACATTCACAGCACAGTAAAGAAGCATGTGCAATTACATTTAAAATTAAACATTTCAACTCTGAGAGGCTTAAAATGTCTCCCGTGTAAAGACCATTCCTCTTTCTCCCTGAAGAAATTTAAAACAGGTAGGCATTATTGCTCTGTGTGGGGTATGTCCAACTCTGCAAGACCACAAATGTACTAGCCAAGTTTTAACAATCTGCCCTCCCAGACTCTGATGTGTAGCGTTTGCCAATTTCTTGGGTGTAACTACTGTCACCGGAACTGATTTTAGGCCACCTCCATGACATTACCGAGCATGGAATTAGGGAGAGGTGTGCGTCGTTGGCTTTGGAAAGAGTCAGTACACACTGGCTGCAGCGCACATCCAGAATTAACTCAGCCACAGTCCCTCCATCCCTGCCCACGCCCTGCTGAACTGGGTGGCACTACGTGGTCATGGAGCTGTGCAAGGTCTCTACTTTCTCTCTTCATTTCTGGCCCAGCCACTAAGCGTGCACAGCCAGCTATGACAATCACAGTCCTGTGTAGGAAAGTGCATCGTTGAGGCTAGACAAGGACACCTGCCTTTCCCTAATCAACAATGTGGGATTTTGAAAGATTTGTATGGAGTGCTGACAATGAAAATAGGCCACTTTGCATCTTAACGGCATTTTAAGATGAGACTTTTGAGAAAATTTCCCCTTCCCCATTCACCCTTATTAAGACACAGGTGAGTGCAGTATGGTTTTAGCGGGGGCAGCTTGAGAAACTATTGCCATTTTTGAGTTTATAACATGAGTCTAACCTCTGAAGTCAAGTTTCACCTGAGCCATTGCTTGATACCCATGGCAGGGAAGAGATCATAGAATCAGTCCTGCAATAGCATCTGTTTTGAAAGTATGAATTTGTCCCCTTGAGATGGTTCTATTAAGGAACATCAGCATACCACACAAATTTTGCTGTTTCTTACACACATTTTGTCCACAGGAAATACCAGGTGAACACAGAAAATGGGACACAACTGAAACAAATCACCTAGGAATACATAAAACACACAAACCCATGCCTCAAATAGCCATCTTATTCATCACATGTGTGATAAACTACCACCATCTACATCCTGTGTTACAACCATCTGTCATTTCTGATTGTCCTCCTACCACTTCACAATTCACAAGCTGTAACTATCCCAGCACCCAGCATGTCCAGATATTTTTATAGGTAGTGTGACACATTTATTATAGTATATGCATTTCTTAACAATTTAACCGGTATAAAACTGTACTATTGGGCTTTATCATTTTGGTGTTTTGTTTTGTTTTTTTTCTTTTTTAGTGAAAGTCACAGATTAAATTTTTGAGTTTTGGTCCTTAATCCCACTTTTCCCATAAATCTTATAATTTTTTTATTGTGCAATTTTGCCTAGCTCTTGAGTTTTTAGGGATGCATTTGTTGCATTATAAGAGAACTAACTGTGTCAATAAAACTCCTAAAACTCCTCCACCAGCCCCATTGGTTCCAGCTTCATTTACATACTCCAGAAGCCTGCAAACCACCAGCACAGGAAGAAATGTGATCTGACCACTATAACAAGCCTGAACACCTCCTCTTAAAAGAATCTGTAGTGCCTCTGAAGTAGGGAACAAGGAAAATCAAATGTAGGGCAAAACCTTGAAATGCAAAATTTGTCATTAATTTCTCTTGGGGTTTACAAGACATTTTAACTGAAATATGGACATACCAGGTAATAAACCTTCTGTTTCTTATTACTATGTATGCACTCATTTTCTCATACAGAACGTAAATTGGGGCTCAGAAAATGCTAATTACAGCCTTCCCTGTTGAACCACTGTGATTTCATTTCCATTTCCCTGTGCACATCCACATGACTGCTTTCTGATGCTGTAAACAGAGCATCACGTACCTTTTGTTTTATGACTTGGGGAAGCTCAGTCACAGATCCTGCCCAGGAAGAATACCGTGCTTGGTTCTCAGCAGGGTTGTTCAGATCCAGGTAGCTGAGGCCAGACACCAAGCCCGGACTTCCCCCTCTGACGAAAGGGTCCCCTTTCAACCTATTGCTGTCAGTTCCTACACGAGGAAAAATAAAAGGAAGCTAGTCAGGCTGCATAAATAAACGTGAAAAGTCTATCAAGTGTGAAAACACCATCCATCCAACTCTATAACATTCTGGAAAAGGCAAAACCATGGAAACAGTAAGAAAGAAAAAAAATCAGGGTTTGCCAGGGGTGTGTAGTGGGAGGAGTGACTAGTGGAGCACAGAGGGTTTTTAGGACAGTGAACTTACTCTCTATGATACTATAATGGTGGATACCTGTCATTATATCTGTGTTCAAACCCACAGAATGTACCCTCATGTGAACTATGGACTTTGGCTGATGATAATGTGCAGGTCCATCGATTTTAACAAAAGCGCCATTGGGGTGCTGAGTACCATGTACAGTACAGTGGGGAGTCCGTGCCCATGTAGTCACAGAGTGTATACGGGAATTCTCTGAACTTTCTGCTCAACTGTGCTGTAACCCAAGCACCGCTCTAAAGAGTAACATCTAGTAAAATAACATGAAGAAAAATAGTCATTACCTAGCAGCAGATGATTTTAGGAAATTATTGTTCAAATTCTTAATGTTCTTAATGTAATAAGAGTATTATGTTGTACAGGAATAATATTTCTTAGAAGATATACTCATATATTTAGGGGTGAAGCATCATGATGTGATTTCCAAATGGTTAAACACATATTACAAACACCTCAAATATATATTTAGACATTCCTCAGTAGTCAGTATTATAGCTATTACATATAGATATATAGCAAAATGTCAAAATAGCAACTGTTACACAGAGGATGTGGGTAAGTAGATAGGTGTTTATTAATTAGCTCTCTCAACTTTCCCGTATGTTTACATTTTTTCATAATAAAATGGGAGAGTTCATTGCATCTGGAATACTAAAAATAAGCAAAAAATAACCTATTGATTAACAAGCATACAGTATACCACATGAAAAGTGTTGTAAAAAGTTTGAATACTAATTGAATCCTTTTTCCCATTGATCTGCTTTATAGTTGCAAGAGTATTTTTATCTCCTTTTGTAATTGATTTTTACACTGGTCATGACCAGAGATTCCTAACTGGCAGATAAGACTTGGGGTGATTTTCATTTCCTTTCTATCAACTAAATTTCATAGCATTTTTCAGAAAGTTTTGCAAATTCAAAAACTGCAGTTTTATCACCAGCAATTGTCCAAGTAGTCCCTTAGCTTCATTGTCAGCTAATTTTTAAGATGCAAATAGTCACTCACCCTTTTAACGAAGTGTATTGCCAACTGCCTGTTGGTGAGTCTCAACCATATGCAAGAAAAGCATTGGAACAGGCCACCTCCCGCCCTAGTAATCCTCATGCATGCTAAAGTTTGAGAATTGTTGCCTTAACTGAAGCCCCTGTTTACAAACTCCAGATTCTAAAATATCAGCTTTCAGGTTTATGTTTAAACCTGTAGCCTTCCTGTCCGCACCCCAGTGAGCTCTCCACCGCAGCAGGTCCTCTTCCCTCAGACAACCAGCCTCACGTAACAGTGAAGGACCCGTCCTTGAAGCCACATTTCATGCATTTGCAGCTCATGCCTGATATTTACTAACTATGATCTCAGGCAACCTTTGTGTGCCTCAGTGTCCTTGTCTATGAAATAGGAATCTGAATAATACCTCTTAGGTAGGCAGAGCATATCAGTTAATGTTTGTAAATCACTTAAAATTGTGCTGGGCACATAGAGTTTCATGTTTGTTAAATACAAAATAAAATAAAATCCGTGAACAGCTTCCTGTTACCAGCCTAGAGGATGAGTGAGTCAACACCATCCCAAAGCTCCCACCTCCATCTCTGTTGCCAAATCAGTGTATTTCCATCTTGTTCAAAACTTGGACTCCTCCTTTGTCACATCAGCTCCTGGAGCAGCCACATTCTCTTGCAACTTCACTGCTGTATCCCCAGTGCCTACAATAATTCCTGGCCATACGATGGGCTTCATAAACTATTAATGAATGAAGTGAATGAATAAACTTGGTTTTATGACTCTGTTTCCCTCCATCTTGTAGTCATCTACCATTTTCCTAGAATTCCCTCTTCTTCCATGAGAACTTTGCCCCTGGAGTCAGTCTTCACCTTCTCCCCAGTTTCTGCCATCAACCAAGGAGCACTTAATCTCCAGTACTACTCAGCCCACAGCCTCACTCAACACACTGGAGTCTCACTTCTATCCCTACCACACTAAGAATCTCTTCACTTGAAGGTAATTGTGTGGATGGCCAAATCCAATGAAGAGTCTTCAATCTTTTTCTCAGTAGCATTTCTCTCTGTTGACTGCTCTTTCTCCTTTAACTTTCCATGTTACTAATCTTTCTTGGTTCTTACCCCATCAGATTATTCTTTCTAAGTCTTTTTTTTTTTTTTTTTTAATTTATTGTTGTTATATTACAATGGTTCCATTTTTTCCCCTAAGTCTTTCTTCTTTTTTCACAACTTTATCATTGTAAATTTTCATTTACTCACCCTCTGTGTTAAATCCTTTAATGGCACCCTTGTCATCAGGATGAAACCCCAACTCTTTTTTTTTTTTTTTTTTAATTTTATTGTTGTTGTATTAC
>PVIW01006987.1:33955-78840 GCA_004026585.1 Noctilio leporinus | reverse complement strand
AAAAAAAAAAAAAAAAAAAAAAAAAAAAAAAAAAAAAAAAAAAAAAAAAAAAAAAAAAAAAAAAAAAAAAAAAAAAAAAAAAAAAAAAAAAAAAAAAAAAAAAAAAAAAAAAAAAAAAAAAAAAAAAAAAAAAAAAAAAAAAAAAAAAAAAAAAAAAAAAAAAAAAAAAAAAAAAAAAAAAAAAAAAAAAAAAAAGAAGTGTTGAACCTAAGCAAAAGAATGTCACCTAGGGAAGTATGCTGGCTACTTAGGTCTCAAGAGGAAAACTATTAATAATTACATATCATAGTTCTAAGTCTTTTTATTCTTGTCCTTTCTAATAATTATATCAGAATTAGATTCAGGGATGGATGAAAACAGCTAACTAGAGAACTGTGAAAAGCATATTTGCACAAGGGACTCTATAACAGTGTGAATTATATGATGATTAGTTATTTGTTTGTGATATTTCCTCCCTCCTGTTTCTTCCAGGCTGTTACTAAAGGCAGAATGAATCCATCAATGTGCATAAGGTAGGAAAATCTCCCAGAGAAGCTCTCATTTTGAGTTCAATGAATGACAAGGTTAGTCTCTAAGGGGCAGTCTCACTCTTGATGCTGCAATTCTGTGGCAGCAGTGACCAGTCATCTGAAATATTGAGATATAAGAGTCCTTCTCTCTGACCAAAGGAACTGTGGCCCAGAAAGTTTTGTGAGGAGATCCCTGTTTTTTTTTTTTTTTTTTTACCTCTATTCCCCTCCTAATTGGACACAGTCAAATGTAGTCTGAGGAACTGCACAACAGAATAGTGAAAATAAAACCTTGGATTACTAGCAAGATGACTAGAAAAGAGAGTCCTTGGCATTCAGAGAATGTTTGGCCAATCAACGAATAAAGGGATTTAAGGACAGAATTTATCTTGGGGCTTATGGAGAAAATATCCAGAACAGAAATAAGAAGAAGAAAATAGAATATATTTTCCACCATCCTTCCATTATATACACAAATGGATTATTTTGTACAAGAAGGCAGTGAGGTATAGGGAAAAGATGTAAAATTGTGAAGTACAAAATTTGTACTTCAATCAGCTACCACCATTGTTTTCTTTTTGTTAAGAGGTTTTTTTAAAGATTTTTATTTACTATTTTCTGACATAAGGACAGAGAGGGAGGAAGAAAGGAAGAGAAACATTAATGCATGGCTGTCCTTCACCTGCCTCCAGCCAAGGACCTGGTTGGAGACCTGGCCTGCAACCTGCTCATGTGCCTTGGCTGGAAATCAAACCAGCAACCTTTGGGTTTGCAGGCAGGTGCCCTATCCACTGTGCCACCAGCCAGGGGTAGAGTTTTTTTTTTTAAGATTTTTAAAATTTATTATTTTTAGAGAGATGGGAAGGGAGAGTGGCAGAGAGGGAGAGAAATATCATGTTTTCTTTTTTAATCATTAAAAGAATTAAAAATTACAGTTGACATATAATATATACACACAACCGATTAGACATTGTATAACTTGTTATATGTTCATCTCAATAAATCTCATATTCATCTGACATCATACATTGTTATTATAATATTATTGACTGTATTCCCGATGCTGTACTTTACATCCCCATGATTATTCTGTAACAATACATTTGCATTTATAATTCCTTCATTTTTTTCATCCTTTTCCTTAATTGCCCTCTAATCTGACAACCATCAAATTCTCTGAATCTATGAACTTGTTTCTGTTCTGCTTATTTGTTTATTTTGCTATTTTAATTTTTTAAAGATTTTATTTTTTATTTTTAGAGAGAGGGGAAGGCAGAGAGGGATAGAGGTATCAATGTATGGGCAGAGAGGGATAGAGGTATCAATGTATGGTTGCCTTTCACCTGCCTCCAGCTACAGAGATGGCTGGAGACCTAGCTTGCAACCTGGTTATGTGCCCTGGCTGGGGAATCGAACCAGTGACCTTTGGGGTTGCAGGCTGGCTCCTTATCCACTGTGCCACCAGCCAAGGCTTTTTTTTGTTATTTTTAAGCTAAGTTGTTGATAGATATGTATTTATTGCCATTTTATTGTTCATATTTTTAAGTTTTCAATTTCCTTCTTTGAAAAAAACCATTTAAGGTGTACTGGTTTGGTGGTAATGAAATTTAGCATTTTCTTGTCAGAGAGGGACTTTGTGTGTCCTTTCATTCTAAATGAGACTTTACTGGAAAGAGCAATCTTGATTGTAGTTCCTTGCTTTCCATCACTTTGACTATTTCTTGCCACTCCCTTTTGGTCTGCAAAGTTTCTGTGGAGAAATCAGCTAACAGTCTTATAGGAGCTCCCTTATAGGTAGCTTACTGCCTTTCTCCTGGTACTTTTAAGACTCTCTTTTTGTCTTTAACCTTTTGCATTTTAATTATGATGTGTCTTGGTGTGGGTTCTTTTGGTTTCATTTTGTTTGGTACTACCTGTACTTCCTATATTTGTATGCATTTTCCCTTCTCCAGATTAATAAAATTTTCTGTTATTATTTTTTCCAATAAATTTTTATTTTTTAAAAAAAGATTTTATTTATTATTTTTAGAGAGAGGGTAAGAGAGAGAAGCAGAGAGGGAGAGAAACATCAATGTATGGTTGCCTTTCACCTGCCTCCAGCTACAGACCTGGCTGGAGACCTGGCTTGCAACCTGGTTTTGTATGCCTTGGCTGGGAATTGAGCTAGTGACCCTTGGGTTCACAGGCTAGTGCCTTATCCACTGTGCTACCAACCTGGGCCTTCCAATAAGTTTTTAATTCCTTGCTCTCTCTTCTCTTTTTGGAACCCCCTACCATGATGCAGATATTGATATGCCTAAAGTTGTCCCATAGGCTTTGTACATTATTTTCATTTTAAAAATTCTTTTTGCTTTTCTGATTGGGAGTTTTTGCTTCTTTATATTCCAAACTGCTGATTTGATTATCAGCTTCATCATACTCTACTGTTGATTCCCTATAAATTATTCTTCATTTATGTTACTGTAACCTTCCTTAATGACTGGTTTTTCTTGATGGTTTCTATGTCCTTTTTCATGTTGTTGAAGTTCTCTCCAAGTTTCTTGAGCCTCCTTATAACCATTGTTTTGAACTCTTTATCTGGTAGTTTGCCTCTATTTAATTTAGTTCTTTTTCTGGTGATTTGTCTTATTCTTTCATTTGGGATCTAATTTTTGTCTCCTCATTTTGGCTGCTTTCCTATGTTCATTTCTATATACTAAATAGAGCTGTTACTTAATACATAGAAACAGACTTAATAAAGTTGTCTTGTGTAGTAGGTGTCCTAGAGCCCATTGGCACAGCCTCCCCAGTCACCTGAGCTGGGCTCTCCAGGTGTGCTACTGTATGGGCTCTGTGCACTATCCTGCTGTAGTTGAGCCTAGGTTGCTTCTGGCATTACTCGGAAGGATTGATCCTAAGGCTGATTGACTGTAAGAGCCGGGTGTACCTATGATAGGGAACCTGCCTTGCAGGATCTAACCATTTCTTCAGTGGAGCTTTGGTGCTTACCAAGTTCACCCTTTGAGTGTGTCACTCCTACAAATGGTAGGGTAGTAAACTGGTGTGGTCTGGTGCTGTCAACCAAGTACACTGGCTCTGGGGCCTCTCAGGGACATGCAAGAGCAGCCACCACCTGTGTGCCCTGCCTTTGGCCACCCAGCATAAACTACAAAGTAATCTGGAGATGGTTGCTATTTGTGCTGGGGTCCCCAGGAGAAGGAAGGCTGAAAACCGAAACCAGCTGCTGCTGTTGCCAAGCCTGAGGCCATTTAGCAAGAAGTATGGCACACACGGAGGCCAGATGCTACTTGTTAGAGAGATTTTAGGAAATTCTGAAACATGAGACAAGAGAATCAATTTGCATGAAAAAGCAACTGTAAATGGCTTGGATGAGCCCAGAATTTGGGTAGGGTGGTGTCTCAGGGAATATCAGGGCAGGGAAACAGTGTGAGCCAGATTGATGGTGACTCAAATATGGTACCCACCCGTGAGCTCTGTTGTTGGGGGACAACCTTAGAAATGGAATAATAGCAGCCGTTTATTAACAGTTTTGTCTGGCAGAAAGGCTGATCCCCCAGCTCATGCCCTGATTCTAGACATCTCAGTCCCACCCTGTACGTCCTTGGTTCCTTTAATTGCTGTTCTAATGATAGGGCTCAGTGGAAATGAGCCTGAGTAAGTCTGTACGTAAGCCTTTTAAGAAGAATGCCTGGAGCTGCAGAAGCCTTCCATCTCCCTTAGCCTCAGTCCCTGCTGGTTTTTACAGCTTGATGTTAGGGAGACTTCTCTTCCTGGCTTTGTAACTCTGAACTGGAAGGCCTGGTATGGGACTGGGACCTCTCACTCCTCAGGGGCAACCTCTGCAGCTGAATTATTTCTCCCAATTTTAAACTGCTATACATATGTAGGACCAGCCCTTTCCTTGTCTCTGCCCCTTCTACCAGTCTTAATGTGGCTTCTTCTTTTAATCCCTTTGTGTAGGACTTCCATTCAGCTCAGTTTCAGATGTTTCTGATTGATGGTCGTTCTGTAGTTTAGTTGTAATTTTGATGTGGTTGTGGGAAGATCTGAGTAAATTTTTAGCTACACCACCTTGACCAGGTATTCCCCATTTTTATGTAAAAAATACAGAGTTCACCATAAATATAATTGTTTTTAAAAATCTTGGAACACATAAAATTGAGAACAGAAAGCACAACAATTCCTTTTCTGTATAGATATTCAAATACCTATGTACCTCTCAGGAATGGTTACACTTATTCTTAATGATGCTTGATTTTTTAATTATCATTTGATGGCATTTTCATATGTATTAACCATTTTATTCAAATGTAGCTCCAGGGAGATTAGCAAAAATAATGTCACATTTGCATATTATCTTTGATTTATGTAGTACCTACTCATGATTTCATTTTAGTCTTATTACTGCTCAATGAAAGAGACAGGGGAAATATTATTCCCATATTTTACAACTGAGGGTATGGAGGGTCAAATAATTTAATTGGATGATATATCCAAGACTGCATTTTATAACATGAAGCAAAACTAAAGACAGGATCCATTGACAGTGTATTAAGTACTCTTTCCTCATCTCATGTTGCAATATACTGAAAAATAAAAGGATCTACTAAAGATTTTACTAATTCTCAGTTATGGATAGAATTCACTTTCCCTATCTTCCAGTCAAACATCCTTAATAATGTCTAATAAATCTAAGTTTTCTACAATTATTTAATCACAGGAATTTGAGCAAATTATACTCTCTTTAGAGCCTTTCATTTTAGTTCTATAACTAAGAATACCAACATCAGTCTTTTAGGGTATTATAAAAATTAGAATTAATATGAGGAAAGCACTTCTATGGTACCTGACATAGAAGCACAGTACTATAACAAATATTATTAGTAAATTATTATTATAACACCTAGACATTTTATATTGTTTTCATGGATGTTGAGATAGCCTGAGTCAGTAGCACTCAGTTTCTTTGGAGTATTCTATCACTACCAGTCTTTGCCTCCTCTACCCAGATATCCATGGTCATTTGTACACACACATCTGTGAACTGAGACCAGTCATTCATGTCCTATCCTGCTGGGAAGTTTCCAAAGATCCCCTGTGGGAAATAGTATCCACTGGGGAATTTTAGATTTATCAGTGCTCTCAAATGCAATCTGGTCATTGGCATGATTCAATACGCTTTGCTCTTTGCTTTAAATATGTATTGCCTGCTACTTCCTAAGCTGAGCATGGTTGATATTTAATACTGGCTTGTGTGAAAAAGAAAAAATCCTTTGAGTGAGATAGACATAGGATCGAATGCTAAATAGTTTAAATTCTAAATAAACGGCAGAACCTATACACAAACCTATTTGTGCCTGAGTAAAATTGTGTATTTAAACTACCAGTGAAATGATTTTCTCTAGCAAATAGGAGCATTCTTTCCCATTTTTTAAACTCTGGAACCTGCTCAGGGAGTGCTAAGATACTTAGGGCCATATCCTCAGCACAGTACTTCACTTTAAGGTAATAACTAGCTAGTACAATGCTCTAGATACAGCAGAAAGAGCTCTCTGATTTTGCAAAGAGAAACACAAGGGTGAGTTTGGCCTTTCCAAGTACAATATGAAAATTAACAATAAAAAAGAGGCCAAATAGTTCTTAAATGGTGTTCATCACACTACATATGTTGAGAAGTCATTTCATAGACATTTAGAAACATCAATAGAACAGCATTGATTAGAAATACAGACATAATTTCACAACAAGTGTGTCATGATGGTTTTGTTAGTTGAGACTCCTAAATTTCTTGATTTCCCATACTTGTTATAAGCACTAGAGATGTTTCCTCTCCTAGTGCACAAATATCTAATTGTTTTCTAGCATCCAAAACAATAATTTGTTGTCTTCCTGTCATTGTGCAGTTTAATTCCAGAATAAGCCAAACAATGAAGCATCATCCCAATTCCTATAATCTGAATAAACAAAAAATAGTTACATTTTAGAATAAGGAAAGCAAGAGCAGAAAGAAACCTTGTATACTGGAAGTTAATAGAGAAAAAAAATGTATATGGGGGGGAGGGCATTGTGGAGTTGAGGATAGAGGTTGTTACAGATTATATACAGTAGTTCTCGCTTGTCCACAGGGGATATGTTCTAAGACCCCAGTGTTTGCCTGAGACCACAGATAGTGCCTAAGCTTGTATACAAGGTCTGTCTAAAGAGAGTCCAACCATTGTTAATATAAGAAGAATGGTTGGTGTGACATGGATGTAACCTATCAGTCAAGGAGACTGAACCATAATGCACATGTGTGGACAATGATGACTTCACTGTACTAGTCAGTAGGAGCAATGGATGCTCCTACTAGTCAGTAGGAGCAGGTGTATTATGGGGCTGTTGTATTCAAAATACCTGAGCAAGCAGAGCAATGAATCTGCATCAAATTTTGCATTAAAATTGAATATTGAATATTCCTCCATAGAAACTATTCAGTTGATTCAGAATACAGCTATGGACACAGCTACGGGCAACTGATTAATGAATGGCAGCTTTATCATGACAACATGCCAGCTCATGCACTTTGTCCAGGGTTTTTCGCGAATTATCAAATCACCCGGGTTACTCAGCCCTGCTACAGCTCAGATTTGGTGCCCTGTGACTTTTAGGTTTTCCCAAAACTAAAGGGAAGAGATTTTAGACTATTGATGACATTCAGGAAAATATGATGGGGCAAATGATGGTAATTAGGATAACTGTGTGAGGTCTCGAGGTGCCTTCTTTGAAGGGGACTGAGGTGTCATTGTCCTATGTACAATGTTTCTTATATCTTGTATCTTCTTCAATAAATGTCTCTATTTTTCATATTTCATAGTCGGATACCTACTGGACAGACCTCACACATATTATGTTTTCTTCCTATAAATGAATAAAGTTTAATTTATAAATTAGGCACAGTAAGAAATTAATATCATAGCTAATAATAAAATAGAACAATTAAAATAATATAATTTATTAAAAGTTATGTGAATGTAGTCTCTTCTCAAAATATCTTGCACTGTACATATGGTGTGGATACTCTGTACAAAGGGATAATTTGAATTCCTGACAAAACAGAGAAAGATGGTGCAAGATTTCATTATGCTGCTCATCATGGTGAGAAATTTATGAGTTCCTTATTTCTAGATTTTTCTATTTAATAGTTTTGGATTGTAGTTGATTGCAAAAACCAGAAACTTCAGGAAGAAAAGCCACAGGTAAAGGGGGCCTACTGTACCTGATTCTCCTTTGTAAATCCAGTCACATTTGATATGTTCAGTATATTATATATTAAGATCATTTTGAAAATTTAGAGTTAAATATCAGGGCTAAACTAGTTATCAGTAAAGTGATATGTTAATTAAGACCTTTCAATAAAGCTACATATGTATATTGCTTTAAATTTTATAAACTACTGCTTTATTTTATTTAGCTTTATATCCTTAGTAACTGCTGTATAACATAATTTCAGTAAATGTTTCTTAAATAAATATAAGAACATTTCCACAGATGATTCTACTAATTTTTAAAACTAATAACCATGTAAAGTATGTATTATTATCATTTCTTAACTTTTTGGATGTATTTAGTAGCCTGGTTGAGATAATAGACTCAGACTGCTCAACTACTTGCTACAGTCACCCAATGGCAGGTGAAAACTTGAACACAATTAAGTTTTCTAACTTCAAAACAAAAACAGGGTTCTTTCCTTCATAAGTTGCAGCTTCTCTTTGTAGAAAATGAAGATACTAGACTGCATAATCTATAAGATACTAGACTGCATAACCAAAATGTGTGTAAATATAGCCTTACTTTTTCATTCTCAAAAAAGTGTAAGATTTTATTTATTATTTTTCAGAGAGAGGGGAACAGAGAGAGGCAGAGAGGGAGAGAGACATCAATGTATGGTTGTCTTTCACCTGCCTCCAGCTACAGACCTGGCTGGAGACCTGGCTTACAACCTGGTTATGTGTGTCCTGGCTGGGAATCGAACTAGTGACCTTTGGGTTCGCAGGACAGCACCTTATGCACTGAGCCACCAGCCAGGGCCTTAAAATACAATTTTAAGTACCTTTCATTATCTTGTTTCAAAGCTTTAAGGACATGAAAAAGTTTGAGTATTCTAAATAAAAATAAGATGAAAATTCCTTTTAATTATAGCTTGGATAAGAAGACTTTTCTCTGGAAACTCACTTAAGAAGCAAGAATTAAGTATTTACATGTAATTGTTCTTTGTGATTCTTGACCAAAAGAATATGTAAAAATTGGTATATACTGTTTTAATGTAGGCAAAAATCCTTGAAATATTAAATTGGCTGCTTATTAAAATTTAGGTGCAGCAAATTCTATTTCATGAAGTTATATATTTTTCCCACATTTTTTTTTAATCTTTTTTATTGTTATTCTATTTGTTTTCTCCTTCACCTACCCCACTCCTCAGTCCCACAGTCAATTCCCACACTGCTGTCCATGTCCATGGGTCATTCCTACATGTTCTTTGCTAGTCCCTTCTCTTTCTTTCCACCATTATTTTCTGACCCAAGAAGTTACTGTGAAGACTAAACACTATAGAATACATGTTTAAAATAAGGCAAGGTATTTTCTCAAAGTTGCAAGAGCCATTAAATGATGAAATTGCGAAGCATACAACACAGAAGACCAGAGTCTCTAGCCACACTAACACAAGATGCCTGAGGAAATTGAGGGCAAAATAATTTCTGTGAATATATTTGTAATCAGGGGGGTGGAGTTTTTGATCACTGTGAAGAGTAGTTAGTGAAAATAATCATTATGCCTTCATACTAACCTAAATTTCTACTTATTCAAAATTTCTTCCATCAGGTTTTCTGTACCATATTTTCTTACTTAATATGGAAGAATCAAGTGCCCAATAATCTGTTTATTTTGGAGGGTGGGGTTAGGTTTATCTTGTCCAAAGTCTTGCCACTAATAACACATTTTAAAAATAGCACAGATATCAGTTTTTAAACTTGTCACATGCTCTGGAAGTCATTCCATAGCATCCTTAGAGAACTTGTGCTTGAATGTGTCCTGGTGGAAAATATCATTAGGATAGGAAGTGGTTTATACTCAGTTTTGCTTTCATTGAATGTATAGCTTCTCTGAAATTTCTGCCCATTTGTGCTGGAAGAGTTCAGGACATGTCACCCCAAAATATATCACATTAGCATATTGATTTTGTGCTGAGGGGATTTAGAAAACAACGAAAGTAGGTAAAGGCTTTCTCTGAACGCTCCTTATCCCCTTTAAGTCAGAATCTTCAACAACAACAAAAACTCAATTGTCATCAATCTCCTTCTCAGGAATTTTATCCACCAGGAAAGATTGATTCTTATCACAGGATCAGAAGTTGATAAGGCACCCAGACAAACTTTGTCATAAACTATCACATCCCCCATCTTTTCCTGTAAGAACATGGGGTATATGAGCTAGATACAGGTGGATGGGTTGAAGAGGTTCAGCTTTCTATTAAAGGAGTGATTTTTAATGAATACGTTTGCTGAGTGAATGAGTGAATGAATCAAGTAGAAAAGGTGGAAAAGTACTCTTAGATACTTTTGACTAATGACAAGAACTCAGGATTAGAAAACAACAACCATGGTGCTTATTTGAATTCTGGTATAAGTAGTTATTAAACTTTCTTTTTTCTCATTAGAGGGTAATGTTGAATTAGATGTTAATTATCAAATAAACATATGATGTGTGTGTGTATGTGTGCGTGTGTGTGTGTGTGTGTGTTCTGTGTATGCATTCATGGTCTTAAAATATCCATACAAAGAGATTCTTAATAGGTAATACTTGAGATGATTTGAATTACTGAGAGAAAATTACAAAGAGAAAAGCAAGAAAGAACATAAGTGACTTTCTAATCACAGTAGAACCACTGTAATCTCATTATAATGCTAGCTGGCATCCAGGGACAGATGTAAAATCTGTGATACGTTGTAGATTAACTGTGCAGTATTTTTTAGCTTCCAAAAGGTGGTGATAGACATTCACAGACACTTAAAAAATGTCAAATCCTGTCTACTTCATAAATCTTTTAGAAAAGTGTCTATTATTACAACTAGATGTTAACTATTCAACAAATCAATTAAAAAGAAAGTTTCTCTTTCTCTCTTCATTTCCTGTATTCTTGTCAGTCTCAACTCTACCAACATGCAGTGGTGTCTGAGGCTTTTGCCATTATTGTCTCTCGTATGCAAGAAATGCATGTGTGCATCTTTGTTGGAGTCATTAAGTGGTACTACTAGTAGAAACCTGGGCCAGTGTTAGGGAATTCTGTTCTTAGGAAGAGAAACATAAATGTATCAGAATGATTGGTGAACACTGCTGTGCTCCTTAAATTATTTTTCTAATTTATTCAATTTTTAGAGAGAAGAGAAGGGAGGGAGAAAGAGATGGTGAGAAGCATCAATACATGGTTGCCTCTGACCTGCAACCAGGCATCCACCTGAAAGGAAATTGAATCGAGACCTTGGTTTGCAGGCCAGCACTCAATCCACTGAGCCACACCAGCCATGGATGTGCTCCTTAATTTTTTTTTTAATTTCTGTTCTACCTCTAGTATTGAACATTTGAGGCTCTCTGAGGCTCCATCAAAGCAAAAGAGAATGTTTTGACCCATGTGTGCTCAACTTGGCATCAGAATTGATGAACTTATACAAATAGCATATACATACTGTATTGCTCTTGTTAAATAGGTTTATTCAGGAACACCATGGAGTCTAATGGTGGACCATATGCATATCCAGAGAAAGAAAGGGCAGAAACAATTTTTTATGGACATGTAAGGGCTGTTATAGATAAAGAATTCTTAGAAGGAAAATAAAATTTTGAAGTATAGTGACTTTTTATTGGCTGAGTTATGGCTATCTATCATTGGCTGATATGTTGCTGGGCATGAAGGAAACTTTTCTTCCTCCCACTGAGACAGTCTCACTTCCTGTCAGAGATACAGGCTCCATCTCTTCCTATTGGGGTCAAGAGTGTGCTTTGAGTTACATCTGTGTGGGAGTTACCTCTTCTAGGCTCCCTGCTCCATTTTTAATGGGATTTCTGTATATTATTTTTTACAAATAGTAAATTTTTAGTTATTCTGGGTCAAACATCAAGTAAACTGTATTGTGGAGTGCTCTGAGAAATACATACTTCTCCAAAACCTGTGGCAGATAATTTGGGGATTCAAAATTAACTATCAATATTTTGTACTCTTTAAGATTTTTTGTTGTTGTTGTTTCCAACACCTGTTGTTCCCTGTGATCCTGCAATCATTGCTTGAGGTGACTTTTCACAAAGGGTAACTGTCATTACATTACTCTGCCTACAAGTTTTAGCACCCTAAGTGATGGCCTACTTGGTTCCAGAAGTGGAATAAAAAAATCAAACAAACTCAGAAATTCCTTTTAAAATATAATTTTAACTTTATTTGATCATAAGAGAGAATACTGTGGCCACTGGAGTAAGAACTAAAGTAATAGTATGAAAACTTTCATATTTGCTCATTTTTAGGTAACAGGATAAGAGCAGGAGACTTTTCTGACAGTGGCACTGTGATGTGGCTTCACACAGATTTGGTTCATGCTGGGTTCCTGACAGTTTGACAGATTCTGTGTCTTGCTTGAAAATCAGAGCCTGTAGAGAACCTTTGATAGTGAGGGTAAATTCCTCTTCCAGGAATGTCATTCCTCTCAGGGCGGTTCCTGAGGGTAATCTAACATGGGTGTTTCTGCAGGATGACCTGGCTAAACTAGCAGATATGGATGAATTCTGTAGAGGGCTCCAGAGGGCAATAGGGCATCCTCATTCTGAATCCATGGGCTGAGCGGGGTGACATTCAACAGCAAGAGGACGAAATGCCTATGAAGCAAGTCACAGTGGAGGGCACAGCCTTCGTAATTCAACAATATCACACATAAACATAGTGTGTTCCATTGCCTAGTGGGCCAATGTGTACACAGGTCCTGAAATCTTCTAGACAATCAAGTGTGAAAGATTGTTTTAACAGGTAACCCCACACAGGATTAGAAAGAAAAAGAGGCAGAGTACCCAGAGATGATCTGTTTGTTAGTCCTGATCACATCTTACTGAAATAATGATTTTCTTATTTCCAAAATAAACTGTTAATATCTTTTGGATAGGATGTTTGTTTGTTTACTCTATTTGTAGCAATTCTGGTACATAGTGGACATCCAAAATATTGTGACTTTACTGATCAAGAAATACAAAGTAACACAAAAATTGATTTAGGGTGAATGGGTAAATAAATTATTTGACAAGTGATATGGAGATAAGTAGTTTATCATAAAAAATATGAGTTGGATATGCTCCTTATGTGAAAGTGGATTTCAGCTAAGTTAAATATTTAAGTGAAATACTGTGGCATTAACACAAAACTAGAAAGAAATTTTAGTATTTGATTTGGGAACCAAAAAGCTTCAAGGATTTTCTATGCATCAACATATCAACAGACTCCACAGCAAATAGAAAATGTAATAAATATGCACAAAAATAAAAATTTCAAAATAAAATTTGCAGTAATTAATAAATTATAAAACTGAAAATGCAACACAGATGGAAGAGCAACACTTGATTCTTTGTAAATTAAATAAAGCAAATATCCCAGTAGAAAAATAGCCTTAAAGGACACATACTTTCCAAGAGGAGAAATAAAAAGGTCAATAATCATGTTTTAAAATGTAATCTCAATCTCTGGTTCCACCAGTAAGGTGCTCAGTCCTTCCCAGGAAGCTGAGGCCTGGTTAGGGTAGGCCCTCCCATGACCCAGCAACTAGCACCACTCCTGGCAGCCTCATCCTTCATGGCCACCGTCTCAGAGCTCACCTTCATCTACTTGGCCCTTATCCTGCACAATGATGAGGTGACAGTGATGGAGGATAAGATTAATGCCCTCGTTAAAGCAGTTGGTATAAATGTTGATCCTTTCTGGCCAGGCTTGTTTGTGAAGGCTCTGGCCAATGTCAATATCAGGAGTCTCAAGGACAATGTAAGGATCGATGCACCCACCCCAGCAGCCGATGGTGCACCAGCAGGAGGTCCTGCCCCCTCCGCTTTGGCCCCAGCCAAGAGAGAAGAATCTGAGGAGTCTGGTGACAACGTGGCCTTTGGTATTTTTGACTAAACCTCTTCTGTAACATGTTCAATAAAAAGCTGAACTCTGAAAAAAATAATCTCTGTAGTAATCAAAGGAATAAAAATTTAAAACTTACTACTATGTATACAACTTTTTAAAAAAAGTTGAACCACAAGATATCCTTTGGTCATTAGAGCACTGTGAAACAGGCTATTTAATATGCAGCTGGTGGGAATGTTCCTTTCGTGAAGGCAGTTGCCTATTATATAAATTAGGAATTAAATTGTCCATAGCACAGCTAAAGTGATAGTGACTGAAACAATTTAGGTGCTTTATTTTCTCACATAATGAGAAAACTAGAGATGGAAGATGCAGGAGTAGCATGGAGGCTGCACAATACATTCTCACTTTCTTTCCATCTCTCTCTCCTCCCAACATTTGCTTTGTGTGCATGCACATACAGCTATCCCTTGGTTGTTGTTTATTTTCCATGTGCAGTTGCTACAGCTCCAGCCTCATGATAATTTTTTCTCATATTCCAATGCTAAAAGCAAAAGGGAACAATGCCAAGAATATCAGCCTTCTTTTGACAAAACTTTTCCACAGGTCCATCTTCAGTCAGGTTTTACTGCTAGAGCTATGTCACAGGGGCAGTCTGTAGGTGTGACCAAGAGTCAAATTGGATAGGCAATTAACAGCCCCTGTCAGAGTCTCAAGTTCATTCAATCCATCCCATCAATATCTCAATGTCATTCATCATTATATAATCAGATATACAGGAATGGACAGAATTAGGTGTATAGTTTTGAGTTCTTGAAACATAGTGCATTCTTGTATTGTCATTTATTAACTATTTATTATTTATTGATATTACAACAGCGAACCTACTTTTGCTTACCTCTGTATGTTTTTTAAAAATGCATTTACTGATTTGTTATTCAAAATAGTAATTACAACAGTGAAAAACTAGAAAAAACATACCCTGGCCAGGAAGCTCTGTTAGAGCATCATCCCAACACACTAAGATTGAGGGTTTGATCTTTGATTGGACCACATACAGGAGCCAAGCAGTAAATGATAAATGGGTGCAGCAGCAGAATGATGTTTCTCTCTAGCTCTCTTAAATCAATAATAAATAATGGAAACAATGTGATTATTCCATTATAGTGGAATGGTTAATTTATGCCCAAACTGTTCATATACTAAAATATGATATACAAACATTTCAGCAAAAAAAATGAACAAAGTGTATAATATTATGATAAAAAACTCTTAAATCTTTACTTATAAATATTACACACATATACAAAATACCTCATATAAAATGTTAACAAGTGTTTGACTGATTTGTGAGGTTGTATCATTTTTTTGTTTACTTATCTTTGCTCATTTAGGTTTTCAAATATTATATAATTGCATTGTAGGGTGGAGAAAAAGTAGGTTTACAGTTATTTGTATGAAAATTAATACATTGATTTTAAATAATAATACAGGAATAAATTCTGTGTTGTGCATACACAAAATTATAAACTTACTTTTGCTCCATGCTGTATCTGGGTATCAAACATATATTATTTATATATATAGACAAATTCTCATTGTTTATAACAGGAACAATTCAATGGGAATTCTCAGACATGTAAAAATGTATATTGGCCACTTTTTGTGGTGGCATATTTGAGATTTACCATTTTATTTTACTTTATTTTATTATTTTATTTTATTCTATTCTATTTTATTTTTGTTGTTCAATTATAGTTGTCTCAATTTTTACTCATTGTTCTCTCCGGCACTATTCCTCCATTTCCACAGTCAATCCTTTCCCTGTTATCCATGTCCATGGGTTTTTCATACTGTTGTATTTGAGATTTATCTTTATCTTTAAATGTCATCCTCTCACCTTCTTGACAAACTATTATTTTGTTCTCTTTTTACATAGCATCCTCTGATAGGACCAGTTATGCCTTCTAATAGATGATCTTTAATTTAGCCTTGTGACTTCTAAATTTTGAATATTTTATATATAAAATATACATAAGTTGCTCTTCAGTTGTAAAATAATTATAGTTAATAATGCCTGTATTTTAATTATTTTTATAGAAAAATGATTTTTAAAGGTGATGAATAAAAAAACATATACTTTAAAGTGAAATTTTACTTTATCAATTACAAAATCTAACTATGTTTGAAAATGGTAAAAATGCATAGCAAGCCCTTGCTGGTGGCTCAGTGGATAGATGCCAGCTTGTGAACCCAAAGGTTACTGGTTCGATTCCTAGTCAGGGCACATAACCAGGTTGCAAGCCAGGTCTCCAGCCAGGTCAGTACCTGGAGGCAGGTGAAAAGCAACCATACATTGATGTTTTTATCCCCTTCTTTCTCCTTTCCTGCCCTTCTCTCTAAAAACAATGAATAAAACCTTTAAAAACAAAAAATGCATGACAAACTTGTTAGGTGGGAAGGTGCATCAAAATACATTAGTGAGCTTTTAAATAAATAACTGATAAGAGAGTGACAATGATTAGGCAAAATTTTTATTGTACTTAAATATAAAAATATAAATTATATACATATAACTGACCATTTTTCTAATTACATTTAGAAATAGTTTGCATTTTTTGAAAAATATAAAAAGATAACTGAAAGAGCATGTCTTGTTCAATAAGAAGAATGTACATATTATTGGAAGATAACGTGAGACTCAGTGATGATAGTAACAAAAATAGTATGTACTTGAACATTTCTGAGGTGTTTTGAAAAAATTTGTTTGAAGGACAGTTACTGAGATTTTATAGAAAAAACTGTGATGAAGATCAAATAAGATGGTGTCAATCCTATCTGTTTAAGAGAGTCCCAGGTATAATGCATCCCATCTTTTCTCTCACTGGCAAACTTAATCAGAGTACTTGAATCAAATGTTTAATACAAATTACCTCCTGTGTCTTATCTATTACTACCTTTAATTTTTTAAAAATATAGGATTGAAAAGTTATACCTCATAAACGTACTGATATGTATTAATTACTCAATCAAGAGATGATGTACCATAGACCTCTAGAAACTCAGATTGCTGTTATCAATTCCCAGAGAATCTGATGTCTATGTACACAGTTGCAAATCATGCCTAAGTTAGTTTCTCCCTCTTTTATGTATTTAATTATCCTCAGGTATAATAACCTTAGGACATCTTAAAATTTAACAAATTTTGTAATCCAACAAATGAATTTATGTTGTTGTTAATAGTAAGGCAACTTAAAAGTCATGGGTTCTAGTACTAATTTGCTGTAAGTCTAAGCACAGATCTTTCATTTCTCCTTCTAAAACCTTAAAATAACCAGAGAAATAAGTAACACCTTCACAAGTTACACCTTCACTGATACTGAGTGGAGAGAAATTACAGGAGTCACAGAAACCAAGTGATGTAGAAATTTAAGGAAATTTCCTCAAAATCAGTAAAATTGGAGCAGGGAAACACAACAATACAGTGGGATAGTGGTGGAGTGGCAAATAGTGTATAGTGGGGATGATCTAGAAGAGATGAGGGACCCTGGAGGAAGCAGGGTTTAGAGAAAGACCAAAGACACACCTTTGTCAGAAGGAGATGCACTATTTTGGGTGGGCAGTATTGGGGATTTGTCTAAGTAAAAAAAAAAAAAAGATAAATAATGCATGGGTGCTAGAAATGGTAGACCGAAGAGAATGAAAAATTAAGAAGAACTATGTTGATAGTTGTCAGAGTTCAAAGGAATTTTCATTCTACTGTAGCAAAAGCAGAGGAATCCCTTTAGGAGAGAAATCAGGAAGGTATCCTAGGCCATCCTGTCTCTCCATGGTCTCCTCCTAGGAGCTGCTTTTAAACTGCTGACCTAATTAAACAGAGGAAGTATTGTTTTCAAGGGCTTTATAACATAAAAGTTTGATTCTAGTGCATTAGTGGAAAATGTTACAGGTATAAAAGGAAATAAGATATGTTAAGATTTCCTTCCAAGTTCTATTTTAATAATATTAATATGCTAATTTTAAACCATTTTCTTTATGTTGTCTGATATAACCAAGAAGTAATTATGTTAACATATTAAGACTTAAGATTTTTCAACGTAAGGGTAAAGAAATACAAATACAAATATAAAAATAAGCAAAATCACTGTAATGTTATATTACTATAAAATGATTTTTTAAAGTAGAACTTTTACCTCTGTCCACTGAAATAGCCTACAAGTAGAAATACATTAGCAGTATCCCTAGTGACTCGATTTGGTCTTTAATATGACTCCACACTAGGAAAAAAATAAGCTTTCTTGAAAAAAATGGCTGACCCCTGTTATGGGAAGTTACAGAATGAAACTGAGACATTTAATTCTGACAGAATGCAAGGGAATTTTAGAAGATAATGTAGACAAAAAGGACACTGTAAGTGTATTAGTGACACTGTAGCTTTTTAAAAAAGATTTCATTAATTATTTTCAGAGAGAAGGGCAGGGAGGGAGGAAGAAAGGAAGAGAAGTATCGATGTATGGTTGTTTTTAACCTGCTTCTAGCTTTGGACCTGGCTGGAGACCTGGCTTGCAACCTGGTTATGTGTCCTGACTAGGGAATCTAACCAGTGACCTTTAGGTTCTCAAGCTGGCACCAATCCACTAAGCTACACCAGCCAGGGCTACACTGTAAGATTTTGAATCCACCAACAAAAATAAAACAAGCAATAGAGCAAAACTAAAACCAACAGATATCTCAAAGTATCCTCATTATCCATGATTTAGAAATATAAAGCATAGTCTCTATGGGAGCATAAGGCTCATTTATTCTAACCTTTGATGGGAGATGCAGGGAGAAGCAAAGGGTGTCTAATAGACCTAAAATTGCCAGCATGTGCTCACTAAGAATCATGGCAGGCTAATTTGAGAGTCATTGCTAAACTGGGAAAGGTTTTTGCAATTTTCATTACCTGGGTATCCTAAAGGAGGAAGAAGAAAACAAGACCACCTGTGATGTAATATTCCCAAACATTGAGCCAGACCATGGAAAATTCTACAGGACAAGTAACCTAGTTTTTTAATTAACAAAAACAAAAACAAACAAAAAAAAAAAAAAAAAAATAAGAGGAAAAATATCAAGAGGGGATTTGGAGATTTAAAGAGATTTAAGAGGCATATTAATCTAGTATTCTGCATGACCTTTATTTGGATCCTGATTCAAACAAACAAGCAAAGGTTAATGTGTGCGCGCACACACACACACCATTTAAAAGACAATTAAAAGGAGACCCAAGATGGCAACAGAGTAGGTGGAGGTGGAGATCACACTCATCTCCTCCCAGGACCAAACTAGAATTACAACTAACATATAGACAATCAACTTGAAAAACTAACTGAAAACTAGCTGAACAGAAGTCTTATAACCAAGAATTTATAGGAGCCATATCAAGACTAGTAGGAAGGATGGAGGCACAAAAGGATCTGGCCTTGCTCCCGTGGGTAGTGGTTGAGGATCTGAAAGAATCTCTCCACCTTAAACAATCCTTCTGATGAAGATGGGGTCTCATTTCCATACCTGGTTCCTCAGCCCAGAGCATCAGAGCTAGAAACAGGTTCCCATATAATATCTGGTTGTGAAAATAAGTGGGGATTCTGTCTGTCAGATAGTGACAGGAGTCTTCCAGAGACACAGATGCCTTCTTGAAGGGTCGATAGACAAAATCCAGTTCACAGCCACTCACTCTGGGCTCTGGTAAAGAGGGAAGAGCAAACCCAAATCATGTGAGGAGACACTGAGGTTTGTAGCTCTAGGGACAGAGCTAAAGAGTCCAGTCATACCTGGCCGAGGCCCTCCCACGCTGCAGACACTGACTTTCTTTGGTGGAGCACTCCCTTCCTTAAGGTTTCAGTCTAGTGGGAATACTATGATACCCTCTTGATGCCCGATTGCTCCAGTATAGGGAACTCACACATAGCGGAGGAGTAGGCTGCCTGGGCTATTGGTGGAGAAGCCTGGGCAAACTAAAGGGTGTATCAGTGACTGATTTTTGTGGTTCTGCGATAGAAATCATCGCTGCCATCTTCCTGTGTATATGACCAGCAGCTGTTCCTCATGAGAGATCTAGGAGCCCCCACCAGCTGAGCACCCAGGGGCCCCATCCTCCTGGCCCCTCCCTGCTAAGCTTAGGCTCTACAGGTGGTCTGGACAGAATCCAGGAGAAACTAAGGTTTGTGGCTCTAGGATGGAAGTTGCCTTATTCTCACACACCTGACTGATGCAGAGCCCTCTTTACAGGACCGATTCTTGGTTGTTTTGGGCCTGATAAACTCTACTTGCCTCACACTGACGACTTCCTGAGACCCTGCCCCAGGTGCCTGGCAGATGGCAGCTAGAACTTTTGATAAGTAGCTCAAACCAAGTGACACTGAGTTTAAACCTGTATAAATCTGGATCTTAGTCTTCTACAAAGCAAACTCACAAAACCTTCATTTATCTTGGAGACAGAATACCCCTATACTTCCTTTGTTTGGTCTTTCCACAAGGGTTTATCTAAGGGTCAAATCCTTAGGTTAGAGGGAAAACTGTGGATTAGCTATCAATCCTGCCATGAACACTTAATTGATTGTAAAGCTACAGCATGAATTTGCTGCTACTTATCCATCCAGTTTTTGTTTCCTAAAACTTTTTTGACATTTTTCATTTGCCTTCCATCCTCCTCTTAATTCTCATGCCCTTGCTGGTTTAATCCCTCTGATGTTCTTTAGTTGGGAATTAATGGAAGGAACAGAGATGCATGTGCAAGTTTAATCTGTCACATTTAAATATAATGACTATATTAATGTGTTGGCAACATATATTTTACATGCAGAGAAAATAAATGGTAAGAAAATGTCTTGCAGACCTATAAGTGAACTTTATATGATTTAAAAAAAATTCATACTGTTTCACCAATGACCCAACAGTGATGTTAAAGTAGTTTTAGGAACAAGACATTTGGTAGATATAAAAACTATCCAAATTAAAATAACATGGAATATAAGTTCTATATATCTACTGATTCCTTAATAAATTATGCAGTCATAAAATTAAAAAATGTTTGAAGAAGTTAATTATAAAACACTTTAATTATATACAATATGACCCAAGTTGTACTATACTTGTACATATATAACATTAGAGGCATAGCACTTAGATTACTTGTTTAATGTTTGCTTATAGACTAACTTCTGGTTGTTAGTCTCTGAATGTTATAGAATTTATACACTTGATAGAGGAAAAAAGCATGTTTATGCTCCATATTCTTAACACATTTCAAGAGAATGAAAAACAGGAAAAATGAATCTGAATACAATGAAAATAGACACATTTCACAAGTATATATACAAATGGCCAACAGATATATAAAAAGATGTTCAATTTCACTAGCTGTAAAAGAAATGCAAATCAAAACTATAATAATATACTACCTTACCATTGTTAAAATATGTTTATCAATAAGACAAGAAATAAATATTGGAGAAGATGTGAAGAAAAGGGAACCGTCATTCATTGCTGATGAGAATGTAAACTAGTACAACTACTATGGAAAACAGCATGGAAACTCCTAAAAAAAAAAAAAGATCAAAAAATACATCTATCATATGATCCAGAAGTCCCTCTTTTGGCCATCAACTCCCAAATTAGAAAATATTTATTTATACATATATATGTACCATTATGTTCACTGTAGCACTATTCACTTCTGCCAAAACATGGAAACAACCTAAATGTCCTTAGAATGATAATTGGACAAACTGTGGTATATATATTAGAGTACTACTCAGCCAAAAGAAGGGTGAAATTGTGCCATTTGTGACAACTAGGATGGACATTGGAAGTACCATGCTAAGCCAAATAAGTCAGATGGAAAAGGATGAACCATATGATTTCACATAGATGTTAATTATAAAATGGAAAATAACAAATGAACTAACAAAATAAATAAATAAACTCATAGAGACAGATAATATGAAGGTTACTAAAGGGGAAGCAAAATAGAGGGAGGGTGAAGACAATGAAGAGTGTAAAATATATGGTGACAAAGGCAGACTAGACTACAGATGGTGAGCACACAGTACAATATACAGGTGATGAATTTTAGAATTGTACACTTGAAACTTATACAATGTTATTAACCAATGTTACCCCAATAAATTTATTTTAAAATACAATGAGAAAAAAGAACATCTGAATAACTTATAAGAGTCCTCAATTAAATGTCAGTAAAAGGAGATTGTGTTTGAATGTTAATGGTGCTAAGAGGGATCATAGAATCAGTTTTTGTGAGAGGCATTCTGCCATAGTATTTGGTCTGATTTTTCTATTGGTGCTTTTAAAAATGTAGCCTTCTCTAAATTCCCAGCATTAAAATGAATTGTCAAAACATGTTAAAGAAAATTATAAAGACAAAAGTAATTTTTTAAATGAGATTACACATACATGTTTTCTGTGTTTTAGTGCTACTTTAAAAATTAGAAGTTTGGGATTTGGGAATTTAGAGGGTTAACTTCTAATTCATTATGAATTTATGAATTTTGCACTTAAAATAATGGCAAATAGGTTCTTGGTTAGTACATTTTTATCTCAGACATCTAGGACAGATAACTTATGTTATGTGGGAAATGTCGTATTTCAGTGAATACTAGTATCTAAAAAATAAGCTGTAAAGTTGAATTAATTCTCAAGTTATACATGCATTCAAAACAAATACACAGAAGGAGAAAAAACAAGATATTTCCATTATATTTGAGATATTTTTTTATATTAGTAAATACTTATTTCAGTTAAATCTTATATAAAACATGGAGTAAAATATTCTTTATATCTTACAAAAAGATGTCATGTTTTAGATCATGCTAGGTCATTGTTGTTTAATACTCCTTATTCTAACTTTTACATCTTGATCTACATACATGCTTATTTCAGAAATATAGTTAAAATCTTTTAGTATAATCATAGAATTTTAAATTCCTTGAAATGCTGTTATCATATATAATTCAGAACTATTTATACAATATCAGTAGGAAATTTTCACATTATCTTGATAAATTCTTTTCTTAATTATTTTATAGGAATTATCTTACTTTGTTTTGCTTTATGTGCTTAATTCTTTTATTTAAGTCCTTGTGCTTTTGGCTTAATTTACATTCTTTCTAATATTAAAATTATCACAAATTTTTGTTTTTGTAATTGGTATGTAGTTAATATATTTTTTCTTATTTGTATATGTTTTGCATGGTTCCCCCTTAGCTGAGTACATGATAAGCAATATAAATTTGTCATTTTAAATTATGTTATTTTTATTTAAGTTGATAGTCCATGTACACATAATGTATTTAATAACACAGAAATAAAATTTCTGTTTACTTTGTATCTTGTTTACCATCTTTTTTGTTTGCTTTTTAATGTTTTTACTGCCATATGTTTTATTAAGACATTTTTCTCTATTCCCTTGTTTTATTATTATTATTTTTTCTGATGTCTAGGCTACTAGTTGCATTTCTTTGGTTTCCATGATTACACATATTTTTATTTATTTTTAATTAATTAATTATATTTTTAAAAGATTGTATTTATTTTCAGAGAGAGGAGGAAGGAGGGAGAAAGACAAGGGGAGAAACATCATTGTTCGAGAGAAATATCAATCCGTTGCCTCTCACATGTCCCCAACTGGGGACCCTACCCACAACCCAAGCATGTGCCCTGGCTGGAATTGAACCAGTGACCATCTGGTCTCCAGGCTGGTGCTCAATCCACTAAGCTACACCAGCCTGATTACACTTATTTTTAAAATGCACATCTACTAAGTTTGTTCAAATAAAACCGTTGTTATTTACCCTTCTCTGACAAGATGAAACTGGGAAAATGACCCACAGGTCTGGTTGCCAAACTTGTGAGGCAGGTTCTGGTTGAGAAGGAAAGGGTTTTGTTTAGGAGTCAACAGCCTGAGAAGAAGGCAGGCTTATACCTCCAAAACCTCTTTATTGTCTGTCATCCTGGCTAGGCTATAGAGTGGGAAGAAGGAGGCTAAAGAATTTTTGGCAATGTGCAATGCTTTAGCTCTGCTTCCCCAGGGTCCCACTGTTATCTCCTGTATGTGTCATCATGCAGTTTCATTGGGTTTTACTGCTGATGTTCAGGATCAGGACACGCAGGAAGTGTTTCTGCTGGTTCTGATATGAATTGCTGATGTTTGTCCAGTTCTAGTGGTCAGGGTTATTCATTAGTCAGGCAGAAACTGCAACTGCTGATAACTACAAACCACTCATAAGGAAACTTTTAATACATGATTGCTCTATGAGTCTGTTAATACCAACTATCCTATAATTACTATTTGACTAGTATATTATGTTTTGTTTTATTTTTTCAGTTACTGTTACAACTGCCTACTGTCAATCATTGTTCCCTGTCTATGGTGGCTTTTAAAGAGTAGGTTACTTTATCCCTGGCTGGTGGCAGAGTGGATAAGGTGTCAGCCTGGGAACCAAAAGGTTACTGGTTTGGTTTCCAGCCAGGGCACATAACCAGGTGGTAAGCCAGGTCCATAGCTGGAGGCAAGTGAAAGGCAACCATACATTGATGTCTCTCTCCCTCTCTGCCTCTCTCTCTACTCCTCTCTCTAAAAATAATAATAAATTAACTCATTAAAAATAAAATAAAAAAATAAAGACATACAAAAATATTTATAGCTTTTAAACATCAATTGTGGACCTGTGAACCCAAAGGTCACTGGTTCGATTCCCAGCCAAGGCAATATAACCAGGTTGCAAACCAGGTCTCCAGCCAGGTCTGTGGCTGGAGGCAGGTGAAAAGCAACCGTGCATTGATGTCTCTCTCCCTCTCTGCCTCTCTCCCTCCCCCTCCCCCTGAAAATAATAAATAAAAAAATATTTAAAAAAAATAAAAATCAATAAAAATCAATTGTGTTTTGTCAGTTTCTGTGCTCATGTTTCTAGTATCCCACCTTTTTGCCTGAAGTCGCTTGTTTTCTTATTGAAATGTAAAAGTTCATGATATTTTTAATTAAAATCTGCAATTGTTAGTTTTTTTGCATATAAAAATGATTGTATTTTTATTTATTATTTTATAGTAATGTATTTGATCATGTGGCTTTAATCTACGTATGGGAGGGTATGAGAACTACATGGATTAAGTGAAGTCAAAATTAAGTATTAAGTCTGGGTCTGCTACATGCTGCCTGATGACCTGGATGACCAAAGATGAAAACAGTTCGTGAAGAGTCTTAGGTGAAGACAGTTCCACAAAGATTGATTATAGCTTGTCACCCATACCTTATCATTTACTCATACCATGATATAAAAATACAAGGCCATAAAATATACTTTGTAAAAATTAAAGTTAATCCTGATGTTTTCCACTGTCTATTTTCCCATAACAGCAAATTTCCATAGAAACAATAAGATATAAATAAGCCTAACCTCTAGAGGGGGTTGGGGTCTCTCTTCTCCTATAAGGAGCATCTGCTACTGTCTATGAAGTGGCTTTTCCTGCTGTCCTCTCTGCTGAATAAAACCGCTTTTCCACTTTAACTTCTGGTCTGGCTCACATCTTGAATCCTTTCCTTTCTGAAGTCAAGAACCCTATTGGCTCCAGACCTGGGGTCTCTACTAGGGTCTTGCCCCTCTAACATCAGTTCCCTTAGCCTTTTATGGTATCACCTAGTATCTTTAGGCTTTCAATGTTGCTACTGATGAAGACATATCATTGGCCTTACTGTTACTGCTTGGTAAATAAACTTGCTTTTTTGCCCTGAAAGAATTACTACTCTATTTATTCATCATCTTATAGAGTATCTAATTCCAACTGTGATTGAAGTTTCTCTTGCCCTAATGATATGAAATGAGCAGTCCAAAATGTGTAGTATCAGAATGGGAAAAAGTCCTGGTCTTTATTACACACCTGTGGCTAGACTCAACTTTGCTGTCCCTGCAGCTGTTGATATCACCTCCTTCTTTTTTTTTTTTTTTTTTAAAGATTTTATTTCATTCTTTTTAGAAAGAGGGGAAAGGAAAGAGGCAGAGAGGGAGAAGACATCAATGTATGGTTGTGTTTCACCTGCCTCCAGCCACAGACCTGACTAGAGACCTGGTTTGCAACCTGGTTATGTGCCCTGGCTGGGGAATCGAACCTGTGACCTTTGGGTTCGCAGGCCGGTGCCTTAACCACTGTGCTACCAGCCAGGGCTCACTTCCTTCTTAATTTTTATACCCACAGGGTTCCCTGCATGCTAGTGCAGAAAATCTCAAAAGGTCCCTGCTCTCTTATAGCATTGGCCAATAGGAAATTATTGGCTACTACCAAGGCTGTATTACTTCCATTGAGAACCCAGGTATTAGAATTTGAGTGGGAACCAAAAAAATTTCCCATAGCTTATCATCTCTTCCTCTTTCTAGGTGTGGTTAATTGTTTTCTCTCAGGGTCAGCCAGAAAATATTTCCTTCATGGGCTAACCCAAAGGGTAGTTTTCAATCTACCCTTTAAAATCAGTTTTAAAATGAAGGGATGGCCATGTTACACCTCCAAACAAGTTAAATAGGTTTAGTGTTTTTTTGTTTTTTTGTTTTTTTTTAAGTGAGCTCAGCAAGGTCCCACATGATTTTAATACATAGGCAGGAATGAGAACCAAATGTTCTAAATAAAATCCTCTTTCCATTGTTCTCAAATGTTAGCTGGCATTTGAATTGGTAGGACTTGTTAATTTGCAAATAATTGAGCCACACCACCAGAGTGAAAGCCAAACAAAATGAAACAACAAAAAGTTAAAATATTCCAAGAATAATGATCTTTGGGATATGTAAATATAACCAGGTCACCCAAGTGATTCAATAGATTTTTCTTGTTCTAAAGACCAGTATCTTTATTAACAATGCTTGTGAGACCCTTATATTCTCAATGAGTCTACATCAAACATTCTGCCTGTATCTGTTGTTTCCAAACACTGTGAACTTGTTACTGTAAAACATTCAGGGAACCAGGGGAGTCTCCACCCATTGGCCAGGATTGGAGCAGGGGGATGTTCTTACACCAGGTGCTCTGACAGCTAGGGATATCAATGGATAGAGCTCTGAACATACAAAAAGCTAGATAGATGAATGGATAGGACCCCAAGCATGCCAAAAGCTGTAAAGATGAATGGATTAGGAAAAAAGTCCAGATGTCAAAAGCTTGAAAGACAATTGGAATAATGGGAACCCCTCCCTCCCTATTCCTATAAAAATTGTGTGTTTAAACAGGAAGATTGAATGGTCTTTGAGACTGGAGTCCACCATACACCCCCAAGTTGTGCAACACCTGAAGAAACCTCTTTCTTTTTTGCACCAATGCCAGCCTAAGGAGTTCAGCTTTTGTGGTGACCTGCAGACAAAAGCCTCCATTTCCCTTTGGCAACAAACTTACTGCTCTTCAAAGGAAATGAACCACCCACATTAGGGCCCATGCACTCCTGATTGGTAATGTAACAGAACCCTTTGGAGCTCTTCAGTGTTAATGAGCACCTTTTGCCTGTTTCCAAAAAGGAAAACCCTTAATAACAGAGTTTGGTGAAAAGGAAAGATATTTTGTTTATTTAAAGGTCATACAAATTTAGATTAAAGGTGCAATTCTGCCGATAAATCCTGCTCCCTTTAAAAACACCCAAAATACACAGTTTTAAAATAGACAAGCAAGAGGTACTATCTTTCAGAAATACAGCAGTTTACAGCTTAGCATTTTCCTTCATAAATTCAAAGTTCCCGCAGCTGCTGTCTCAATTAGGGGAGAATCTTGTGCATACTCCCTAACTCTTCTTATACTGTATGTAATTCCCTATCTCTGTGTAAGCTGCAGGTCTCCATTTTCTCCACTTTGTGCCCCCTTCTCAAACTAGGTGAGTCTTTTTCTGTTCCTTAGGCCATGTGTCTGTCCTCTGCGGGGCCATCTGGGAGAGAGAGAGATTGATGGCTACTGCCCTATTTTACATCCTCCATTGCAGCCTTTGATGTAGTGGCTATAGTATACAGTTCTGGCCACTGACAGAATTTTACACAGTGCTGTAAGCCTTTTTGTCACTATCCTATGGGTAAAGCCCATATTAGAATCCTCGTGGGAATTCCCACCACTGCACAGTGCCTGGCGAATAACAGGTGCTTTTCATTTAACTAGAATAGAAATAGCAAAGAGATCAAAGCAGTTTAAATTGATTATCTTTTGCACCAGAGAATGGACTGGGCTAATAATTCTAATAGTTTAAGGTCGCAGTGTCTATGTGACAATCCCTGGATGGACTTGCATTTATCCTTAAAATTCAATAAGGTTTTGTGTACTTAAATATGAAATAAGAATAATGTTCACCTTGGAGAATTGTTTTGTAAATTACACTTGGGAGCAATTGTATAGAAGAATCATTCCCCTTATTTTGTATGATTCAAAGGGAGAAAGATCAGATAAATGCTTAAATCTTACGGGATTAAAAAAGTTGTTATAAATTCCAAAGAATGTTTTTGTAATTAGAGCTGGCCAAAAAGAGTATTCAGTGTTTCAATAGATAATGTGACCTCATCAGTGGAAGTGTTTGAACATAAATTAGTTGACCCCATATAGAAAAGATATATGGCTATCTGCTAAGAGTTAGGCTATATGGCTTAGTAACACTTCAAAGTTTCTACATTTTTGTAAACTTGTGAATTTGATTCATTAAATAAAAACAACCCTTATTGTTTGTTTATAGTCATAACCCCAGTCCATTGGCTTTCTTTTGTTATTTTAACTGACTATTTTATGTCCTTTAAAACCCTACAGCTTTGCTTCAATACTCTGAACACCTGTAGGCTCACTCCTATTCAAGAGGATGAAAACAAAGAGGTCTGACAATTTACACTCTACATTTAAATATTGGTGCTAGGCAATTATTGGTTTTAACCCTAACTCCATTGTTTTATGATCAAGCATCATCTTTCAGTTGTTGTTTCTTAGCTGTCTAGATGGGGATCCTTTTTTTTCAAAGAAAAGACTTCTTATAGTCAAGCTGTTATTATGTGAAACAAAGAAACTGACTAAAACTATTGAACCCTTTTTTTGGTAATGTGAATGGAGTCTGAGAATTATGGAGCCCAAGGAAGAAATGTTTCAAAATTAGAATCATGATCTTAAGTGCTATTTCTTAATTATTTAATTTGGAGGCTTAATTTATTTGTGTGGCAATATTTGGGGTAGATAGGAGAAAAAGGGAACAAGCTCTTGTGATTCTTATAAGGGCCCTGGTTCCATTCATGAGGGCTCTAATCTCATGATCTCATATAATCTTAATAACCTCTAAAAAGCTTTACCTTCTAATACTCTCATATGGGGAATATGGAAGTGAGGGATGGTATGGTTTCAACATATCAATTTTGATGGACACACATATTCAGCCTATAAAGACACACATAAATGTATAAGGGCATCATGGATGAGGAACTAAGTCCACTATACTAGTCTCATATCTATCAGACTCAGGCTAGAGGAAATAAGTGTTCCAGTAAGGATGATTATTAACTTATATCACAGAAACAATATAAAGGAGAGGTCATGACTGTTGTCTCTGATTCTCAGCCATTGTCTTTGTTTTTACTTCTTTCACATCTGTTCTCACACTAAGTGGAAGGAGTCAGGTTTCCTCCCTACATCCTTTGAAAGAAAATCATGTATTTCATTTAGATTGATGAACGTTTTTCAATCACCATATTCAAGGAATATCTGTCTTCTCAAGTCTTCATTTATATCTTTAAGCCAAAACTTATAGTTTTATCCTTAGGTCATTAACAATTTTAGTAGTTTATAGTAATTCATAAATATTTCATAATTTGTTCCTTTAATACATTTGTCTTTTAAAAAGATTTTATGGAAATATAAAATACATAGATAAAAGTGATTTTGTCATCATACAAATTAAAATAATCAATGACTATTAAGGAAGTATGCACATCTATGTAAGCAAGTAACCTAGTTAAAGAAATTGGGTACTCTGAGAAAACACAGAAGTACCCTGCCATGGTAGTCCTTCTAGTACTGCTCTCCCATGCATTACCACTATTCTAACTTTCAACCTTATCATTTGCTTGTTTTCAAGACTTATGAAAATGGAAGCAAATGATATGCTTCTTTTGCTCACCATATTTGATATTTAATCATCATTGTTTCACTTTTTTAATCCTAAGGGGAAACAAATTTTAATAGATTTTATTTGATGTGATTCTTTTGGATTTCTTTTTTTAATGAATTTTAGATTTTAGCACCTGAGCTT
The DNA here is from genome assembly GCA_004026585.1 of Noctilio leporinus. NCBI lineage: Eukaryota > Metazoa > Chordata > Mammalia > Chiroptera > Noctilionidae > Noctilio > Noctilio leporinus. The sequence continues at coordinate 48,905 of PVIW01006987.1, read as the reverse complement.
TTCTATTTTAGTTCATATTTTATTGCTCTTTCCCATTTGTTCAATTTTACATGGGCTTTTTTTTTTTTTTTTTTTTTTTTTTTTTTTTTTTTTTTTTTTTTTTTTTTTTTTTTTTTTTTTTTTTTTTTTTTTTTTTTTTTTTGCCTATAGTGTATTGGAAAGTATACACACATTAATATTTTGCTAGTAATTATTTAAATCTATTTTTCTAATTATCAATGTTGAAAATAAAAATGATATTACATTTAAGACTACTTCTTAAATAATACAAAGAAATTATAATAATGCACAAATTTTCATCAGTAATATGTGCTGGTTCATACAGCAACTTTGTATTTAGCTTTTACTTTAAAATATTTTAATTAAAAAATCAACAATTAAAAAAGAAAGCATAGGAGGAACAAAACCATTTTAAAATCAATAATCAGTGATATTTATAATTTGTTAAAATATTTTATTTATTATTTTCAGAGAGGGGAATGGAGAGAGGCAGAGAGGGAAAGAGAAACATCAATGTATGGTTGCCTTTCACCTGCTTCCAGCTTTGGACCTGGCTGGAAACCTGGCTTGCAACCTGGGTATGTGCCCTGGCTGGGAATCAAACCAGTGACCTTTGGATTCAGGCTGGTGCTTTTATCCACTGTGCCACCAGCAAGGGCTATAATTTTTTTTAGTAACTGTTATGGAAACTCTTTTATTTATTTATTTATTTATTTATTTTTGCTTAGTTGTTGTGCATAGAAGAAAGTTTTGTTTCCAAGACAGATATAATAGTGAGAAGATGTCTAATAGCAATCAAGTGGACATGATAGTTGCTTTCCAGGTACTGCCAACCAATGCTTTGGGTGATTTGTTAATCTTAGTCTTTTTCTATCATCCATCAGAACACAGAAGACCCAACAGATGATCCTCAGATCTAAGAGATGGAGTCAGAAAACAGAAGGTCACTTGCGAATCACTTCCATTCAACCATTAGTGAGACATAAAAAAACTTATCTTGCTGACTGAATTACCCCTATCCCACAGATGGCCTACTCTTACTTACTACAATAATTACTTAAAAATAAGTTTGTATATCATCAGAGCTGTCACTGCTCACAATTCTATTAGACTATGGCTCCTTTGATTTGGAACTTTTAATCATACTTTAACCTTTGCTAACTTGAAAACTTATTTGAAGATTTTACTTATTATTAATAACTGAGTAATATGTTCCTTTAATTTTATATATATAAAATACTTTTGAGTAGAATCTGATTGAATGAGCAACCCAATACAGGGTTGGAGTGTGAAGATAGGGCAAAAGTTCATTCAAAGTCTGTCAAGTAATTGGGCTAATTGTCTCCTCACACTACCTACAATTTCTCTGCTCACACCTAAATGGTTTTTGTTCTGAGGAAAACCTGAAGAATTACTTTTATTTTAATTTAATTTTATTGTTGTTATATTACATCCATCCCCTTTTTACTCCTCTCTGTTTCCTTCCCCACCCACGCACATCCCCCCCCAAGTCAATCCCACTTGTTGTCTGTGTCCATAGTTCTTCCATACTAGTTCCTTGACTAAACTGCTCCCCCTCTTTGCCTCCTCCATCCCCCTCCCCCCTCCCCACTGCCCACTGAAGGTCTATTCCTCGTATTCATGTATCTGGTTCTGTTTTGCTTGATTGTTTTGTTCATTATTGTCCATAATAATGGTATTTGTCTTTTTTATTCATTATTGTCCTATAATAATGGTATTTGACATATGGTATTTGTCTTTCACTGACTGGCTTATTTCACTAAGCATAATACTTTCTAGTTCCATCCACGTTGTTGCAAAGGGTAGGAGTTCCCTCTTTCTTTCTGCTATGTAATATTCCACTGTGTAAATGTACCAAGGGTTCTTATCCAATTATCCACTGATGGGCACTTAGGCTTCTCCAGCACTTGGCTACTGTAAATACTGCTGCTATGAACACAGGGGTACATAGGTTTTTATGAATTTGTGTTTCAGGGTTCTTAGGATATAGCCCTAGTAGTGGAATTGCTGGATCAAAAGGCAGTTCCATTTTTATTTTTTAAGGAAACCCCACACTGTTTTCCACAGTGGCTACACCAGCCTGCATCCCCACCAATGGTGCAACAGGGTTCCCTTTTCCCCACATTCTCACCAACATTTATTGTTTGTTGATTTGTTGATGATTGCCATTCTGACAGGTGTGAGGTGGTATCATATTGTGGTTTTAATTTGCAACTCTTTGATGGCTAGTGATGTTGAGCATTCTTTCATATGCCTCTGGGCCCTTTGTATGTCTTCCTCAGAGAGTTGTCTGTCCAGGGTCTTTGCCCATTTTTTAATTGGGCTGTCTGTCTCCCTGGTGTTGAATCTCATAAGTTCTTTATATATTTTGGAGATCAAACCCTTGTCTGAGTTATCATTGGCAAATATGTTTTCCCATAGAGTTGATTCCCTTTTCTTTTTGCTGGTGTTTTCTTTAGCTGAACAGAAACTTTTCAGTTTGATATAGTCTCATTTGTTTATTTGTTCTTTTATTTCCTTTGCCCTTGGAGAAGTATCAGTAAACATATTTCTGCATAGGATATCTAAAAGTTTACTTTCTGTATTTTTCTCCAGGACCTTTATGGTGGCACTGCTTATGTTTAAATCCTTCATCTATCTTGAGTTTACTCTGGTGTAAATTGGTGGTCTAGTTTTATTTTTTTTGAATGTTGCTGTCCTGTTTTCCCAACACCACTTGTTGAAGAGACTGTTTTTATTCCATTTTATGTTTCTTCACCTTTTGTCAAATATTAATTGACCATAGAGTCCTGGGTTTATTTCTGGGTTCTCTATTCTTTTCCATTGATCTATATGTCTATTCTTATGCCAGTACCAGACAGTTTTGATTATAGTAGCCTTGTAGTATAGTTTGATGCCTGGTATTGTGATTCCTCCTATCTTTCCTTCATTCTCAAGATTGCTGAGGCTATTCATGGATGTTTTTTGGCTCTGTATAAAATTTTGAGGTACTTTTTCTATCTCTGTGAAGTATGTCATTGTCATTTTCGTTGGGATTACATTGAATCAATAGATTACTTTGGGAAGTATGGACATTTTATTTATTTATTTATTTATTTTAAAGATTTTATTTCATTATTTTTAGAAAGAGGGGAAGGGAGAGGCAGAGAGGGAGAGAAACATCGATGTATGGTTGTGTTTCACCTGCCTCCAGCCACAGGCCTGATTAGAGACCTGGTTTGCAATCTGGTTATGTGCCCTGGCTGGGGAATCGATCCTGCAACCTTTGGATTCGCAGGCCGGAGCCTTAACCACCGTGCTACCAGCCAGGGCTGGAAGTATGGACATTTTAATGATGTTAATTCTCCCCATCTATGAGCATGGTATATGCTTCCATTTGTTTGTATCTTCCTTAATTTCTTTCTTCAGTGTTCTGTAGTTTTCTGAGTATAGGTCTCTTACCTCCTTGATTAAGTTGATTCCTAAGTACTTTATTTTTCTTGTTGCTATCGTAAATGAGATATGTTTGTAGCTTCTACCCTCTGGTGTTTCATTATTGGTATACAAAAATGCTTTTGATTTCTGAATATTGACTTTTTATCCAGCTACTTTGCTAAATTTGCTTATTAGGTGGAGTAAGTTTTTGGTGGAGTCTATTGGCTTTTGTATGTACACTATCATATCATCTGCACATAATGACAGTTTGAATTCTTCCCTTCCAATTTGGATACCTTTTTTCTTCTCTGATTCATTTTTCTTCTCTGATAGCTATGGCTAGAGTGTCTAAAATGTTGTTGATTCATTTTTCTTCTCTGATAGCTATGGCTAGAGTGTCTAAAATGTTGTTGAACAGAAGTGGAGAAAGTGAACAGTCTTGTCTTATTCCTGATCTTAGGGAGAAAGCTTTTAGTTTTTGCCCATTGAATATGATGTTGGATACAGCTTTCTCATATATGGCCTTTATTATGTTGAGGTATGTTCCCATTTTGCTGAGTGTTTTTATCATAAATGATTGCTGTACTTAATCAAATGATTTTTCAGCATCTGCTGATATGATCATATGGTTTTTGTCTTTCATTTTGTTGATTTATTGATTTGTGACTGTTGTACCATCCTTGAGCATCCCTGGGATGAAACCCACTTGATCAAAGGTGAATGGTCTTTTTAATATACTGCTGGATCTGGTTGGCCAATATTTTGTTGAGAATCTTAGCATCTATGTTGATCAGGGATATTGGCCTATAGTTTTCTTTCTTAGTTGTGTCTAAACCACATTTTGGAATTAGAATAAAAAGAATTTGGGAGTCTTCCGTCTTCTTGGAATTTTTGGAATAGGTTGAGAGGGATAGGGGTTAATTCTTCTTTAAATGTTTGGTAGAATACAGCTGTGTAGCCATCTGGTCCAGGGCTCTTGTGCTTTGGGAGATATTTCATTATTTCTTCAATTTCACTAGTTGTTATTGGTCTATTCAGGCTTTCTTCTTCTTCTGGATTCAGTTTTGGTAGATAATCCATTTCTAGAAATGTGTTCATCTCACCCAGGTTGTCATATTTCTTGTCATCTAGTTGTTTGTAGTAATTTTTTTACAATTCTTTGTATTTCTGAAGTATCAGTTATGATTTCTCCTCTGTCATTTCTGATTCTATTTGGGTCCTCTCTCTCTTTTTCTTGATGAGTCTGGTTAAAGGCTTGTCAATTTGTTTATTTTTTCAAAGAATCAGGTCTTGGATTTACTAATTCTTCAAACTGTAGTTTTAGTCTTTAAATTATTTAAATCTCTGATCTTGATGATTTCCCTCCTTCTATTGTTCTGGGCTTTGTTTGTTGTTGCTCCTGTAGTTCTTGCAGCTTTATGGTTAGGATGATTGTATAAGCTTCTTCTATGCTTTGTAGGTAGGCCTGTGTTGCTATGAATTTCCCTCTGAGGACTGCTTTTGCTGTGTCCCATAGGTTTTGGACTGTTATGTACTCATTGTCATTTTTTTCCAGAAACTTTTTATTTCATCTTTGAATTCATTGGTTACCTACTCCTTACTTAAAGCATGTTATTCAGTCTCCATAGTTAGAGTGTTTGCTGATCTGATAACCTGCTTCCTCTAGCTTGCTGTTGATTCCTTCTACTGTATTCTTCAATTCAGAAATTGTATTCTTCATTTCCTCCTGGCTCTTACTGATAGTTTCTATGTCCTTTTTAATGCTGTTGTAGTTCTCAGTATGTTCCTTGTAGATTCCCTGGAGTTCTTCATAGTTTCCCTGGAGTTGTTTGTAGTTTTCTTTGAGCTGGCTGAGCTCATTGTGCTTCTCTGTCATCATTCTTTTGAATTCTATATCTGATAGTTTGCTTGCCTCTGTTTCATTTAGTGATCCTTCTGGGGATTCCTCCTTTCCTTTTGGTGATAGATTGTTGCTTTTTCTCCCCATTTTTAGGTTTCTTGTAATCCATTCAGACTGTGATCAGCTGCCAGGCTAAGCAAGTGCTAGGCTGGAAGAATTGATATAGTTGTAATCCTATCAATCTGTGATCGACCACCAGGCTCAGATACTGCTTGGGGTGACAGACCGATTCAATTGTAAATCAATAAATCAGTAAATCAACTAGCAAACTTAGGCCCTGCTGGACTAGACAGTTTCAATTGTAATCCAATGGATCAGCCACCAGCTCAGGTGCAGCCTGGTGAGACAGATTCAGATATTTGATCAGCCACCAGGCTCAGATGCCACTGGGGTAGGCAGAAAGATCCAATCGTAATCCAATGAATCTGTGTTCAGCCATCAGCCTCAGGAGCTGCTGGGCTAGACAGCAAGGTGCAACTTTAATCGAATAAATCTGTGATTATCCACCAGGCTCAGGTGCGCTTGACTTGACTGAAAGATACTATTGTAATCCAATGAGTTCGTGATCAGCCGCCAGACCCAGAGGCCCATGGGCGAGACAAACCAACTCAGTTGTGAACAAATGAATAAACCATCAGCTACCAGGCTCAGTTGCCACTGTGTGGGGCTGGCTGTCTGACCCAGCTATGAGACAGAGAGTTTGTACTCAGCCGCCAGGCCCAGGTGCTATTGGGAGAGAAATACCTCTTCAGGTGCCAACTATTGTATCTATGCGCAGATGGGGCAGGGCAGCAAAGGTTTATTTAGATGTAAATCAATGAATTGTGATCAGCTGCCAGACTCAGGCACCGTTGGGCAAGGCAGATTGCTTCTAGTGGGTCGGGCTATCAGGACCCTCATATGGAAGCTGCTTGGTGCAGCATAGTTCGAAGGAGGAGGGGACAATAAGTCAGCACCAGGATCCCCACAGCTGTTTCCCACTTCTGTCTTTCAGGCCGCTGCTGCAAACTCTCTCCGTGTGTCTCCAGTCCTCTCTGCCTACCCTCTGCGGAAGCCCAGGGTAGGTGAGTGCCAATGTATTATCACATTGGTCACTCTAGTAGTTCTCTGTCTCCAGTGCTTTCTCAGGCCAGGAAACTCCACTGCTTTCTGCCCTTTTCATCTGGATGCTGCGCTACTCTCTGCCATGTTGCTGTAGCTGAGACACCCTGCTGGGAGACCAGAACCCACCCTTCTAAGGTGGAACCCCCATCTCCATCCCTTTGGTTGTTGCCTCCAGTGGGGTCCCAGCCAGCCCTCTTGCATTTCCACGATTCCTACCAGTCACATTGTGATGAAGCGGCCTCTTCTGTTCTGTCCTTGGTTATAGGGCTTCTTTTCAGCTGATGTTCTTTTGGTAATTCCAGCTGACTTTTTCTCCAAAAAAGTAATTCCATATGTGATCTGAGAGGAGATTGGTGTAGCTCCACTTACTCCTCCACCATCTTGCCACAAGATGAATAATTACTTTTTAAAAACACAAGAAGCATGTATACTGGAAAGAATTGGATGGTTTAGACATAGGAAGATTGTCACCAACAGTTACATATCCTATGTACTGTTGGTCCACACCTCCTTTAGGCCTTTTCATTATAGATAAAGCATTTAGTGATTTAGTACTATTTTAGTGGAAATTTACTAGGGAGAAAAAATAATGCTTACTGTGTCCTGAACTGCAAGCCTTCTCATTATTCTTAGTTTACAAAAGTAGTTCACACCTTTTTCACATGCCCACTACCATAACAAATGTTTAAATAGATTATTTTAGAAGCTACTTTACATTGATCTCTGTCTCTCTCTTTAAAAATTTGTCTTAGTGTGGCAAGATGGCAGAGGAGTAGGACAGTCTTTCCTCACACCTCCTCCCAGAACCAAACTGTAAATGAAAATAAAAAGGGGAACATCCTTGTTGGTGGCACAGTGGATAGGTGCTGGCCTGTGAGCCCAAAGGTCACTGACTTGATTTCCAGCCAGGCACATAAACAGGTCTCCAGCAAGGTCTCCAGCAAGGTGAAAGGCAACCATACATTGATGCACCTCTCCCTTTCTTTCTCCCTCCCTGCCCTTGTCTCTGAAAATAATGAATAATTTTTTAAATTAAAAAAGTAAAAGGGGGAACAGTGACTTAAAATAAACAATTGAAGACTACCTGAAGAAGAGATATTTAACCAACGATGAGCAGAAACAACCTTGAGACTGGTAGGAATGACAGGGACGTGAAAGAGGATGGGTGGCAGGCCACAGTTACAGCACAGCTCTGGGGGCTACTCCCTGAGAAGAGTGAAGCCTAGATCACCTACTGGGCTCCCAAGCACAGAGAACCCTTGCCCAGACCAGCTGCTCACATAGCACCTAGCGGTGAAGGGCTGCGGGGGTTCTGTTTGTTTCAGACAGACAGAGCCCACTAGAGACAAAGCCACTATTTTTTTAAGGGGCCAAAGCATAGATTTTTCATTCACAGTCATCACCTTAGGCTCTGGAGAAGGATGATGGCACAGACTTAATTCACCTGAGGAGTGTCTGAAGTGGGAGTCTTTGGGGAAAGGAATGGGGGAGCAGCTGCTGGGATCCCTGTGCCAAGACGTACTTCAGTACTGTAGCAGCCACACTTTTATTTTTTTTAAATTTTTAAAAATATTTTATTTTATTATTTTTAGAAAGAGGGGAAGAGAGAGAGGCAGAGAGGGAGAGAGGGTGAAAGACATCAATGTATGGTGCAGCCACACTTTTTGAGAAGAGCAAGTCACTTCCAGGGGGCAAAACAATTACCCCACCCTGGGGGATACTGTTGCCTTACCCTCTGGAATCTTGCTTGCCCCACCCTTTGGAATCCTGCTTACCCAACCCTGCATCTTAAATCCTCCTGAGGATACAGCAGCAGAGGCAGACTCAGGGGATGCTATAAATTGACTTCAGTGCTTGGCCAATCCACACACTTTTCCAGGAACCAGACTGCTGTTTCCTTCTTACAGGAAAGCCATTGAAACAGCCCCCCTTGGGTCTGCCAGAGTGTGACAGACCCAAACTCTGGGCTCTGAGGCCCCACACACTTTCCTATTAGGGGCTCTACCGTGCTAATTTCAAGGGAATAATCTGGGAAAGACTCAGTCAGATGTATGTCTTGGGGGCAAGGAACACATCCACTAACTGAGGTCTGACTAGACTCCAGATCCAGGGATCTGGTTTCTACCAGAAGCCCTCTTAGAAACAGTCTGGTCAGTGACCAGACTAAGACTGAAAGCAGACTAACAGACACAGGCAGCTGGAGGTGAATCCTACTTGGGATATTTGTTGATTTACCCTTTGGTCTGGTGCTGAATGAAATAAGCCTTTCAGTGCAGTATGGCCCATCCTTTGCACAACCAAGCCTGGAGCAGGCAACCACAAACTGTGGTTTGTGGTTAAGCTTGTAGCTTCAAATATGCAGCTGAGGGATAGGTTTGGACAGCATCTGACATTGGCTTACACTATTTCCAAACATCAGAACCGTATCCAAAGAAGGAACCCAGAAGACAGGCATTGAAATGCTGAGATGAATTCCATTTTGTTCATTTTCATTACTTTTCTTTTGCATAGCTTTTTTTATCGTCCATTTTTCTATATATTTTTCATATCTCTTATTTTAGTATATTTACTCTGATTTTTTCTTCATTCCTTTCCTTATTTTTTTCTCTCTCTCTCTCTCTTTTTTTTTTTTTTTTTCCATTTTCCTTTACCTATTTCTAGCTCTTGTTTTTCTTCCATCTGTCTTCTAATTATTTTTCTTTCTTTGGTCTTGTATTATGTTTTTCTTTTACTATGCTATTTCTCTTTTCACTTGTATTAATCCTGCTAATCTCCTTTGTTATTCCTGGTTTGTTTTTGTTTTGTTTATGTTTTGTTTTTTGCTTGTTTGTTTTCTTGTGTTGTTTTGCTTTGTTTGTCAGTACATTTACAACAGCATATAATATGCGGCGAGGGTAGAACCTCTCCATCAACAGCCAGAGGAGAGATTCCACTAACATATAGCCCAGGCAACAACCAAGACCCAAATACATAAGGAGAGCCCACATAACCCACACAAGGGGCATTCCTAGAGCATCCTGATCAGGACATCAAGGAGACTGCACCACTGGGGTCCATAGGACTCTTACTACATAAGGCTACACCACAGAAACAGGGAGTTAAAGCAGACCCATATAATACATAAAAACAAACAAAAAGAGCTATAATTGGCAGATAATAAATAAATAAACAAATAAATACAACAATGACAAATGAAAGTGAAGGAGGAATCCCCAGGAAAAGATCTAAATGAAATTGAGGCAAGCAATTTATTGGACATAAGGTTCAAAGTAATGGTTATAACAATGCCCAAGGCACCTAAAGAGAGCTACAAGGAACTTTGTGTGAACTACATCAGCATGAAAAAGTTACATAGAAACTATGAAGAAGAACCAGTTGGAAACAAAGAATCAATATCTGAAATGCAGAATACACTGGAAGTAATTAAATTCAAGCTAGATGAAGCAGAGGACTGAATCAACAATTTTGCAGACAAGTTAATAAAAATAAAAACACCTAATCAAAGTAACAAAAATAAATAAGACTTATAAAGAACAAGGATAGGCTAAGGGAACTTTGGGATAACATGAAACATAACAATATCTATATCATAGGGATACCGGAAGGAAAAGAAAATGATCAAAGGATCAAAAACTTGTTTGAAGAAATAATAACAGAAAAGTTCCCTAACCTGGTGAATGAAAAAGTCATGTAAGTTCAGGAAGCATAGAGGGTCCCAATCAAGATGAACCAAAGAGACTTACACCAGGGCACATCATAATTAAAATACCAAGGTTTAAGGACAAAAAATGAACTGTAAAAACAGCAAAAGAGAAACAGTCAGTTATATGCACAGGAGTTCCAAAAAGGCAGGTAAGGTTGAAAGCTGATTTCTCAACAGAAACTTTTCAGTACAGAAGGGATTAACATGAAGTATTCAGTGTAACAAAAAGCAGGACCTGCAACCAAAGCTACTTTACTCAGTAAGGCTATAATGTAAAATTGAAGGCAAAGTAATGAACTTTCCAGGATAAAAAAAAATCAAAGTTCATTGCCACCAAAACAGCATTGCAAAAGTTGTTAAAGTCACTGCTTTAAAAAGAAATAGACAGAAGAACAAAGGTATAAAGAAAAAATTGCATTAGCTAAATCCCTATCAATAACCTTAAATGTAAATGGATTAAACACTCCAATCAAAAGAAATAGGGTAGCTGAATGGGTAAGAAATCACGACTGAAATGATCGATACAAACAAGAGGATGTAAACCTTGTAAACATATATGTATATATATGTTTATATATATGTCTTATATATATATGTATATAAGAGCACAAAAATATATAAAGAAAATTATGGAAAGCTTTAAGAAAGAGGTTGATAGCAATACAGTCATTACAGAGTTTTTAATACCCCACTGACACCCAATAGATATTCTAAAGAAAATCATCAACAAGGACACAGTGACCTTAAACAACACACTAGGTCAGTTGGATTTAATTGATATTTACAGCACATTTCACTTCAAACCATCAGAATGCAATTTTTTTCAAGTACATATAAATAATTCTCAAATATAGACCACATGTTAGCACATAAAATCTTTCTTTTTTCTTTTTTTTTTTTTTTTTTTATGATTTTATTATTTTTCAGAGAGAGGGGAAGGGAGAGAGGGAGAGAAACATCAATGTATGGTTGCCTTTCACCTGCCTCCAGCTACAGACCTGGCTGGAGACCTGGCTTGCAACCTGGCTGGGAACTGAACTGGCAACCTTTGGGTTTGCAGGTCAGCACCTTATCCAGTGCCACCAGCCAGGGCTGAAAAATCTTTCTTAAATTAAAAGAAAAGGAACCATATCAAGCATTTTCTCAGATCACAATGGCATGAAACTAGAAATCAACTTCAATTAAGAAAACTCAAAAACATTCAAATACATGTAGCCTAAATAGCATGTTATTAAATAATGAATGTGTTAGCAACAAGTTCAAGGAAGAAATAAAAAAAGTACCTAGAAACAATTCTAAATGAACACAAAACAACCCAAAACCTATGGACACAGGAAAGCAGTTCTGAGAGGGAAGTTCATAGCATTATAGGCCTACTGAAAGAAGATAGAAAAATGTCCAATAAACAATCTCACTCTACACCTAAAAGAACTAGAAAAACAGTAACAAACAAAGCCCAGGGTGAATAGAAGAAAGGAAATAATCAAGATCAGAGCACAAATAAAATACATAGAGACTACAAAACTTTCAAAACACCAATAAATATAGGAGCTGTTGTTGTTGTTTTTTTGTTTTTTTTTAAAGATTTTATTGATTATTTTTAGAGAGAAGAGCAGGGAGGCAGGAAGAAAGGGAGATAAACATCAATGTATGGTTGCCTTTTACCTGTCTCTAGCTATGGACATGGCTGGAGACCAGGCTTGCAACCTGGTTATGAGCCTTGACTGGGAATCGAACCAGTGGCCTTGGGTTCACAGGCTGGTGTCTATCCACTGAGCCACCAGCCAGGGCTAGGAGCTGGTTTTTGAAATGATAAATAAAATAACCTTTAACCAGACTCATCAAGAAAAAAAAAGTGGACCCCCAAAATAAAATTAGAAATAGAAGAGAAGTAACAATGAATATCTTAACTATAAAGGATTATGCCCTGGCTGTTTGGCTTAGTGGATTGGTGCTGGCCTGTGAATCCAATGGTCACTGGTTCGATTTTCCAGTCAGGGCACATAACCAGGTTGCAAGCCAGTTCTCCAGCAAGGTCCTTAAGCTGAAGACAGTTGAAAGTCAGGTCCTTAGCTGGAGGCAGTTGAAAGGCAACCATAAATTGGTCCAACGGTTGTGGGTTATTTTTAAGCTGAAAGGCAATCATATATTGATGCTTCTCTCCTTTTCCTTCTCCTTCCCTGCCCTTATCTCTGAAAATAATCAATAAAGTTTGTTTCAAAAAGTATAAAGAATTTTAAGAAAATATTTTGAACAAGAAACCCCTAGAAGTTGGACAATCTGGGCAAATGGACAAATCTCTGGAAACATACAACCTCCCAAAACTGAATCAGAAAAAAGGAAACTTGAATAACCTGAAAAATCTGATAATAACTAAGGAAATTAAAGCAGTAATCAAAAAAACTTCCAACAAATGAAAGTCCTGGACCAGATGGCTTCACATTTGAATTTTACCAATCATTCAAAGAACACCTAACCTTCTCAAACAATTCTAAAAAATTCAGGAAGAAGGAAGACTTCCAAGCTCTTTTAATAAGGCCAATGTTATCCTAATTACAAAATCAGGTAAAGATGCAAAAACTAAAATTATAGGCCAATATCCCTGATAAACATAGATGCTAAAATTTTCAAAAAAATACTAGCAAACCTGGTTTAGCAATACATTAAAAAGATTATACACCATGATCAAGAGGGATTTATCCCAAGGATGGAAAGTTGGTATAATATTCACAAATCAATAAATTTAATAATTACATAAATAAAATGAAAGATAAAAATCATATGATCATGTCAATAGATGCAGAAAAAGTATTTAATTAAATCCAACACCCACTTATAATAAAAACTCTCTCAGCAAAATAGGAATAGAGAGATCATGTCTCAATATGATAAAGGTTATATATGGGAAATCCACAGCCAATATCCTTCCCAATAGACAAAAAGCAGGGATATCTACTTTCACCACTCTTATTAACATGATATTGAAAATCTTAGCTACAACAATCAGACAAGAAGAAATAAAAGGCATACAAACCGGAAAGGAGGAAATAAAACTGTCATTATTCACAGACAACATGATATAGTACATAGAAAACACTATATGCTCCACAAAAAAAGCTACTAGACCTAGTGAATTCAGCAGTAGTGGGATACAAAAACAATACTCAGAAATTGATGAACTATCAGAAAGATAAACTAAGAAAATTCCATTTTCTATTGCAACAACAACAATAACAACAACAATAAGGTACTTAGGAATAAATTTAACCAATGCCATAAAAGGCCTGTATTCAGAAAACTATAGAACACTGAAGGAAGAAATTAAAGAAGATGCAAATAGGTGTAAGTATATACAGGGTATGCACAATCAATTGGCAATAATGTTGCACCTCCTTATTTCACATGCCTCTTATTAATTTTGAAAAGCTATGTTTCTAAGGTTATGATTTAATATCATCATTTCAGATATAAAAAATTAAATTCTGAGAGCAGCCATCATGTTGAAGAAATACAATGTTAGAGCAACCATAATTTCTGGGCTACATGCAGGGAGAACTGCTAAGGAAATTGTGGACTTCATAATAACATCCCTTTAGATACAGTTTGCAACGTAAATAAGGTGTATGATGCTGATTTTGATATCGCCACACCAACAAGGAAAATGAATAAGGTACTCAAGGATCACACAAGTCCAGATATTGTACACAGAATCCAGGAGATTATCAATGAAGATCCAGGGTGTTTACCTTGATGTTTTGAGAGAAGTAGTTGCACCATGGATGAAGCAAGTCACAAATGGGCATCATTTTATCTTCCAATAAGATGGTGCACAAGCATATAACACTAAAATGATGCAAGAATTTCTGTGTCAATGTTCCTGAATTCTGATCAAAGGAAATCTGGCTGCATCGTTCACCAGATGCAAATCCTTTAGTCTATTATGTATGCAGCATTTGTGAGAGAGAAGTTAATAATTTGTGAGGGAAAAGTTACTTAAAGGGTGCTCAAGATTCCAAAGTCAAATTGAGTCTATTATTGCAGCAAATGGAGACTGTTTTGAACAATTTTAAAAATGACTGTGTTTATATATTTACATATAAGAATAAATTTATTAAAAAATATAACACTTTTGTAGCATGTTATTTAGTTTACTAAAATTTTGCCAGTTGATCGTGTGCACCATATACTATAGTCATGGATTAGAAAAATTAAGGTCATTAAATTACCCAAAGTAATCTGTAGATTCAACTCAACTCCTGTTAAAATACCAATGGCATATATCACAGATCGTGAACAAATACTCCAAAAATTTATATGGAACCTAAAAAAGAAACTGAATAGCCTCAGCAATCTTGAGAAAGAACAAAGTAGGAGAGATCAGAATACCTAATATCAAACTATATTATAAGGCCACTATAATCAAAACAATGTGGTGCTGGCATAAGAATAAACACATAAATCAATGGAACCAAATAGAAATCTCAGAATTGAACCCATGTCTCTATGGTTAATTAATATTTGACAAAGGGGGCAAGAGCATATGATGAACTAAAGGTAGTATTTTCAGTAAATGATGTTGGGAGGACTGCACTGGTACATGCAAAAAAAAAAAAATGAAACTAGACCACCAACTTATACCATACACCAGAATAAACTCAAAATGGATAAAAGACTTATATATAAGCCATGATGCAATAAAAATTCTAGAGGAAAATAGGAGGTAAAATTTCAGATACCTCAAGTAGTAAGATTTTCACTGGTATATCTCCGAAGGCAAAAAAAAAAAAAAAAAAAAAAAAAAAAAAAAA